>CAJNDS010002375.1:0-97500 GCA_905221605.1 Symbiodinium natans | reverse complement strand
GGGACTGTGGGCGTGCACTTTCTCTGCCTTTTGTCGCTGTTTAAGAACTAAAAAAACCCCAGTAGCAACAATATTTCTAGACTCTCCAGTCCCACGGATAACAAAAAACCTCAAAAAAACAAACACTATTTCGGGACTCTCCACCAAAACCGTACGGAAAATCGTACGGAAAACCAAAAAAAACCAAAAAAAACAAAAAAACCAAAAGAACCAAAAAAACCAAAAGAACCAAAAAAAACCAATATTTCAGGACTCTTCCAGCAGATGGCCTAATTTCAAAGAGTCCCTGAAAATTGGTTTTTTTTGGTTTTTTTGGTTCTTTTGGTTTTTTTGGTTCTTTTGGTTTTTTTGGTTTTTTGGTTTTCCGTACAGATTTGGAGAGTCCTGAAATATTGTTTTTTTGTTTTCCGTGAGAATTTTGTGGAGAATCCTGAAATATATCTGTTTGGCTGTTATGTTCTTTTTGCGAATTTTGGCTTTTCGTGTAGTTGTTTTTGTGTTTTTGTGCGTTTGTGGTTTTTTCGTGCTTTTCCGTACTGCCTTTCCTTCCTGAGACCCCCCTTTCCCTCTAAGAAAATTGTGCTTTTCTACGCGTTTCTATGCAAATTGTACTTTTCTAGGCATCGTATATAAAGAGTACTGTAATTAATGGGTACATGAATAGGTTAGTTTCATATTCAAGTGGCATGTAAAGAGCGTTTGAGCATTGGTTCTGCCACCAAACCCCACATTCCCATGCTCAGTGCTATAGCCTTTACTGGGTGGATGATATGGTTCTTGGAAATTTGTGCTTTTCAAGGCTTTTCTATGTAAATTGTACTTGTCTAAGCAAATAGTATATACATGGTATTTCATTAGTACGTAATTGAATTAGATTTCTGTAGTCCAGTACCATTTACTGAGCATTATGTCATATTCTGTGTATAATCAATAAATCTTGTACTCACCCAATAGTTGAATATTCACTGACTGCTAGATTGGTAGAATCAGCATGTAATGAGTATTGCATGGTTGGGCTATATTTTGCCGAGTAGAAGCAACATTTGTCTGGAAGCAGGTTTGTTGCCTAGAGTTATTTGCTTAAACAGTTGCTTTATTTCTCTAGAGAGACTTTAAATTTAAAACACCCAAATCCAAACTTCACCAGAAGTTCCCCTGAAAAGCTTGCATTTCGGGATGTTTTTTGCGTTTGTGAATTTACTTCTGCTGTGACCTTTGTAAGGCAACAACTACTTTACTATGAGAATTGTGCATTTTAAAGCCTGTCTCTTTTCAGGCATCGCGCATCAGTAGTCTTTAACTAGTACTTCAGTAGCATTGGTTGCATTACTACGAAACTCAAGCTGCTTCTATTTCAATTAGTGTCTAGTGCGTACTTTACTTGTACAAAAAACAGTCTTTAAAATTGAATTCATTTAGTCAATAGTCAGCTATATAATAAGTGCTGCAGTAGTTAAACTCGCATAGGGCGAATGTTTTGTATAAAATACATTGAATATTTCATTCATGCGCAACAACAAAGTACTTCAGTGGACTTTCCGTATGGTATTTGATTAATACGTTGCCTTGCGAACCTACAATATCCAATAAAACAAAATTCTTTGCCCTTCGTTGCCAAGATAAATTAACACATACAAACTACAAAGCCAGCATTGCCCTGTCAAGATTCAAAACATAGAGTAGCCCCAATGCTGGCTTATCGGAGCCTGTGAGGTGGGTGTCCCAATTGTCCCAATAGCTGTCCTTCATTTCCCGGTGCTCAAATATGCGATTTTAGGATTCGTTCTTCTGACTATACTGAGAAAAGCTGAAGCAAGGGTAGGTCGTTGGGAGGGGGGACCGACACCGTTCCCACAGGACGATCGCACTTGATGGGTCGTGTCTCTTGTCCCTTGAGTTTTTGACCTTCTACTTGACCAACAGCCTCATCGAAAGTGAGTTCTCCGTCTTGTCCTCCTAGTTCACGAACTGAGCCAGGTATAGACTCACCTGGATATCTGGCCATAGCCCAAAACACTGGGATACTCACTTGATCTGAAAAGCTGTTTCGATGTGATCAAGGCCTGGCATGAAGCGTAGTAGCACTTCATTCATAGCATGTTCTCACAGAAATAACGAAAAGGCAATTTCATAATTAAGATAAGAGAGATCACCACCTGAAGATTGAACGATAGTTCTCAAGTACGAGAGAGTTAAAAAAACAGAAAAAGTGCACGCCCACAGTCCCCCGGACTCTAGATATATGTAGGTATATATATAGATATATATAGATATATTTAGATATATATATATATATAGATATATATATATATAGATATATATAGATATATATAGATAGATATATATAGATATATATAGATATATATAGATAGATATATATAGATATATATAGATATATATATAGATATATATAGATATATATAGATATATATAGATATATATCGATATATATAGATATATATATATATATATATCTATATATATATATATATATAGATATATGTAGATATATGTAGAAATATGTAGATATATGTAGATATATGTAGATATAGATAGATATAGATAGATATAGATAGATATAGATAGATATATATAGATATATATAGACATATATAGACATATATAGACATATATATATATACACATATGCAATGCTTATAGGACTTCAGATATTCTTGTTTAGATTCCCAGGCGCTTCGGAGATCCGCAGGGTTACGGGAGTTTTTTGGCGCAAGCGGCCGTCGGCCGTGATGGTCGAGTTTCGAGGGGCGGTTTCAGGATGTAGTTTAGGGTTTAGGGTTTAGGGTTTCGGGTTTAGGATTTCGGGTTTCGGGTTTCGGGTTTCGGGTTTCGGCGGGGTTGCGGAAGGCCTCAGTGACCCGGTGCTTTTGTGAGGATCAACCCGCGGGTCATGGACTACATGGACGAAGACTTCTATGCCGATTATCCATTCATCAAGGAGAGATCGGCTAGTGAAGCTAGGGCCACGCAAGGGCACTCCGATCAGGTGGGGTGTGGGTAGTATGATGGCCTATTTCGATTCAGATGCCACCGACACCCTAAAATCGCCCCCCCCCAGCATGACAAGTTAAAGGTGCGGGGTCTGTCGGGGTTAATAGCTTCGTAGTAGAGTAGATAACATTTAACCTTTCGGGGTATCAGAATCCCGAAATATTCTCCAGGTTAACCACCACTTTTTCCAGGCTACTGGACAATTAAGATAGGAGTTGAAGGACTATTTTACGGTTTCGAGTGGTGGGGTCTTGCCTCGGCCCTTCAGGAGCTGAGGCTCCACGCGCAGGCCCTGGGCTATGGCGGCGCGCAGACCACTTGCTTGCAGTTCAGGGTTCAGGGTTTCGGGTTTAGCATGTAGGGTGTAGGGTGTCATTAGGGTGCAGGGAGGAGGGTGTTGGGGGGGGGGGAGGGGTGCGCGTTTGCATCTTGTAACTCAGGGATCCTGGGTTTAGGGTTGAGGGTTTCTTCCTATTCCGTAAGCGTTTTCCAGGTGAAAGGACATCCCACGCACAAAACAATCTTGCATGCCGCGGGGCGTAGTTACCGCGCAAGTCAGGGGGGATGTCTGTAAGTCCGGTCCTCTGGAAACCCTAAACCCTAGACCCGAAAACCCTCATCAGCTTCCGGTCAATGCTGTACTGGCCCACCGAATCCCGAGCCCGAAATCCTGAACCCTTCTTCATCCCTAGACCCTCCATGCCCCTCCTGGCCCCTTCTCAAGATCTCAAGACGAAGCTAACCAACCTATAGCTCCCTTAGGATTTGAGTGCTGGTTTGGAAGCAACGTTTCTTAAACGTTTCTATTCCTTTATTTATCCGCAAAAAAATATGAACCCAATAAATTCCCTGAAGCCGAAAAATAGCTTATAAATACACCACAAACCCACCCTTTGAAAACCCTAAAAAAACCCTAAGTAGACCCAACAATTACCCCGAAATCCCCTATAAAATACCCTCTAAACCCCAGCCCCCTGCGTCTGAAACGATCTCTGCATCCTTGGGCCACCCAAGGATCAACATGGGCAAGGCGTCGCTTTGGGGGAGGGAGGGGGTAGGGGGTTCAGGGTTCAGGGTTTAGGGCAGCCGTTTCCCAAACTCGCCTTCCCCAAGCTTGAACTTGAGGCGAGGGGTTTCGAGGTCTAGGGTTGAGGGGGAGGATGCGCTTTCGGCCGATTGGTAGGATCGCCACTGAGATCCCTGCGGTGTGAGGGCTTGTGCCTACACCCGAAGGTCTAAGCCCTGCAAGATCCCCTAAACCCCGAAACCCCTAAACCCCCTAAACCCCTAAACCCCTAAACCCCCAAACCCTAAATCGAGTACCCTCAACTCAGTGACAACCCTAAACCCTAAGCCCGAATCTCGCTTGCAAAGGCGAACCCCGGCTTTTGGGGTCGTGGCAAGCGAAATCCAGCAATGTTGCGGCAAGAGCCCCCTCCTCAAGTCAAGGGTTAGGGCTTCGGGTTTAGGATTTAAAAGCGTAGGGCGTCTCGGATTTGGGGTTTAGAATTTAGGGTGAGCCCTAGAGCTTCAAGCCCTAATTTTGGGCTTAGGGTTTCGGACTTCCCGGATTTTGGGTGTCCTTTCTCCTTGTTTGGGTCCTTTTTGTTGTCGGGGTTACAGGTTTAGGGTTTCAGGATCCAGGGTCTAGAGCTTAGGGTTCGGCAAGGGCTGTCTCTCCCCTCTCTCCCTCCCTCTCGCGGCTTCTTTTTCCTTTTATCTTTGTTTCTCTCTTTCTCTTTGTCTCTCCCTCAGTTTATCTTTTTTTTTTGTTCGCTCTCTCTCTCTCTCTCTTTCTCTCTCTCTCCCTCTCTCTCTCTCTCTCTCTCTTTCTTTTCTCACTCTATCTCTCCCTCTCTCCGTTCTCTCTCTTCGTGTTTCTCTTGCTCTCTATCTCTCTATCTCTCTATGTCTCTATCTCTCTATCTCTCTATCTCTCTATCTCTCTATCTCTCTATCTCTCTATCTCTCTATCTCTCTATCTCTCTATCTCTCTATCTCTCTATCTCTCTCTCTATCTCTCTATCTCTCTATCTCTCTATCTCTCTATCTCTCTATCTCTCTATCTCTCTATCTCTCTATCTCTCTATCTCTCTATCTCTCTATCTCTCTATCTCTCTATCTCTCTATCTCTCTATCTCTCTATCTCTCTATCTCTCTATCTCTCTATCTCTCTATCTCTCTATCTCTCTTTTGGTTTCTTGTGTTTCTGTCTTTCTTTCTCTCGCTCTCTCTCTCTCTCTCCCTCTCTTTCTCTCTCTCTCTCTCTCTCTCTCTTCTCTCTCTCTCTCTCTCTCTCTCTGTCTCGTGCAGCTTCAAAAACTCTTGTGTGGTCTTGAAATGTAGAGACGCCGTTATAGCTCTGCCCGTTTTTTCTCAATTCCTCCTCGAACCCCCCTTTCTTGAACACCGCTGATGCCGGCAACAGCAAACCCGAGAAACCCCAAGAAATTCGAAAGCCCTTCAAAGCGTGAAAACCCACATGGAGTTACCATCCACGCACGTTTGCATTCCCTAGGCCCACCAAGCAATGGCTGCGAAAGAAGAAGAAGATTCTTGGGCTCGCAAGATAGAGGAGTCCGGGTTTTAGGTGAGTCTTGCCCATTTGAAATATAAGGCCGTTCAGAGCTTATCGGCAGGGTTTGCTTCGGGTTTTAAGGGGTCCGAGCTCGAAGTTCTCATGTCTGTTTTTTTCTGGTGCTTTGCGGTTTTCAGGGTTCAGTGCTTAAGGTCTAAAGTATCGGGCGCCTTCCACTTGGGGTTTGGGGGTTAGGTCTGTGGGTCGAATCTGTGAAAGGCGTGGTCGGGCGATTATTCCATTCTTCTACGCGACCCCCCATGATGCCAGCAACCACAAAGAGTAACCATTTTTTACGGAGTAACAGGCGGATTCCCTACCCTAATCCCTAAACCCACAGGATCTTCTGGAACTGCGTTTGGGGCCCAGAATTTCGATCGGCGGATCGACGACCCATTTGATTAAGCAGGAGCCACAGCCCTTGAAAGCGCGTTCTGCTTGAAACTGGGTAGCGTGCTCGCGCACCAGAATGCCTAAACCCGAAGCCCTAACCAGCTCATCCCATAGAGTTCTCATGAACCCGAAACCCGAAACCCGAAACCCGAAACCCGAAACCCTAACTATAAACCCCAAGCCCCATACTCTCAGAATCCCGAGGATGATTGAGGAGTACGAGAGGCCAGCGGAGATCGCCCCAAGAGCGGTTCAGGGTTCAAGGGCTTCAACGGGCTCAGGGGCTCAGGGGCCCACAAAAATCAGGGGTTCAGGGGTTCAGGGTTCAGGGTTAGTTTAGGGTTTAGGGTTAAGGGTTTAGGGTTAAGGGTTCAGGGTTTTTAGAGTTTAGAGTTTAAGGTTTCGGAACACTTGCTTCGAGGCATGCTTTGGTGGTCGGCGCGTCCTAAAGTCCTAGACCCGACAACGTCGCTTCGACTCCCATCCCGAGTACCATCTGACAAGCTGCGCATGAGGTGCAACCTTTAGCCTTGAAGCTCACAACCTTACCCCTTGACCCTGTATAAGGCCTACCCGAAACCCCTATGCATGGCCTGAAATCCTGAAACACTACGTACCGGAGGCCTTAACCGAATCAGATCAAGAATGAACCCCCGCGCTCGCCAGTCGAACTGGCGAAACGGCGTGATTGCGCCAGAAGCGGCTGAGCCCTTACCTAATGGGGTAGTTGTCTTAATGTTGCTCCTACCCTACTCCTCATTCCCACCAGTAGACGATGCCTAAACCCGAGAAAAAGCTTTCACCTGCAGCTTCGATCTGACACAGGCGCGTTCATGCCCGCAAAAGAGCCTGTACAGGTCTTCGGGATGCTGAAGTTAGGTTATAAGGGATGCTGAAGGCGGGATAGCACGCTTATGCAGCTGGTTCACGATTCACATCATGCAAGGGAGGAGACGTTTCTGTGGTCTGCCCAACCTGCCATGGGGGGTGTTTGAACTAAGTCCATTGCGTCTGCCGATTGCTCAAAAGTGACATCATGTTGCTTGGAGCATGGGCCAACAGTAACATAGGGAACGATGTCATGGCTGCGCAGTACCGTTTCAAAAAGAAGGTTCATCTAGTTTACTCAAGTTGTTCATGTCGGGCGTAGGACCTTGCCTTCACACCTTCTGGCTCCCGAATGAAACCTTGACCTTGACCTGAAAACTGCACCATTTTCAGCAAAGGCCTCGCAAATGAGGTTACAAATGAGAGCATTCGCCTTTCACCCATGGCGTGTGCCTCGAATTGCTGCGGAATGGGTGCGACTGCAAACGGCTTTGCATGCCTGAAGAATCAGACCTTCAAGCGCAGGTCTCATGGAAGATAAGGGCAAAACATCCAGGAAGAGCGGATACCGAAGCCAAACACAGGCTACAACAGGCATACATCAGGACTCATAGGTCAAGAGTTCGAGGTCTCAGGTTACATGTCAAGTGTCTTCAGGGCTGCTTGTGCCAATTCTCGGGTTTTTGCCGGTGTGGACCTCGCTTGAAAAGCACCCAGGTGAGTCAAACCAGCTTGCCGGCACTCAGCCAAACAGTGACCAGCCGAACTGGCGCGGGAAGCTTGGGATTCTCACAACGCGCGGGAGACCAAGCTGCAAAAAGAGGTGAAGGTTTAGGTTTGTCATCCAGCATCACGGCACAGCTGTGGTCTCAGCTTGCGAACGTCCACATCGCCGCGTTCGCACGACCATCACAAGTTGGGGGAACCTGCGGCTTTAAAATGTGTTCGCACGTTTCATCTCGCGACTGGGGTTTGGTATCTGCACGTGAACACGAAAAAAACGTGCGCTTCACGTCCAACCGGCGTTCAAGTTGAAAGTTGCAAAGAATGCAACAGCGGAATACAACAGCGACGCGACAACCGGGTCGGTGCTTTCGTTGGAGGCATGTGCATCCAACGTCGCCGGCAACGTTTTTGTGCAGGCGGGCACGCCTGGAGGACATCAGGTGGGCCATGCTTTGCAAAGACAAGCTGAGGCAGCTGCCGGAGTGGGTCGTGCCGACGAGCTGCACGACGAGGTTTTAGCGTTTGGCTGTTCCATTGCCGAAAGAGCTCGGCTGCCCAACCTTGCGGCGAATCGACGGCAACGTCGCGGCACAGCACTCCGTCGAGCCCGCACGGCGCGTGCAATCGTCAGGGTTTTCGACGGGTGCAGAATATGTGCTCATGCCAGCCTCTGCCTGGCTCTCCGACTCGATCGCCTCGCGCGAAGCTCCCTGACAAGGACGAGCTCGCCCTGCACCAAGATCGCGACCCCCCCGAAGTTTCTTTTCTATTTCGCGGATACCCACCCCCTCGGGCCACGCCCGGGAGCAGAGGAGCACTAAGCTTGTGCTCGGTTCCATGTGCAGTAAAATGCTGTGCTACAAATCAGTGAAAGGCCAGCTCACGGAAACATCGATTCCAGCACTCAGGCTTAGCTGCATTGCGCATCAACGAAGGTCCAGACGCCTCAGTATTCAGTGTACGACTTTTTATCACCATACAGCCGGTTCAGCCGTCGCAGTTTGTGTGAACTTTTAAGCACTGAAAACCCAGCCGGCTAAGCGAATTCCGGCCGACCCGTGGCAACATGTGTTATTCAGGTGTACCCCACCGGTGCAACGAACATTCAGCCAGCTCACAGACAGAAACGTCGATTCCAATACATGGTGCACAAGCTGGCATTTCACAATCAAAGGCGACGAAGTATACCATAAGCCACCACGATAGCGCATCAAGAGTAACATGCCTCGCCGAAGTTTTGCATCTCACCATGAGGGATTTGGGGAGCGGCCAGCTCACGTGTCATCTCCGTAAAAGTCACTTCAAAAAGATATATATCAGGCCAAACCGATCAGGACGGCGTATGGGGGCGGATGGCACACAGCTATCGGCAAAGGCCGTCGAACCCCCCTAGCCTTCGTCGAAACCCTTGGCCTTCGTCGAACCCCCCTCCCGGCCCTTGTGGCCTTCGTCGAACCTCCGGCCTTCATTTAGCCTTCGTCGAACCCTCGCGTTTTTTTTCGGGCTTTGTCTTGGCCTTTTGTATCGGCCTTCGTCGAACCCCCCCCCCCCCCCCCCTCGTCGAACCTCCCGGCCTTCGTCGAAACTTCGCCCGGCCCCCCGGCCTTCGTCGAACTTCGTCTCGGCCCGTTGGTATCCCGAGTCTTCGTCGAAGTTCTCCGGCCATCCTGCTCTTCGGCCATCCTGATGTGTTTTCCCCTTAATATAAAAAAGAAAGTCAGCTCATGCAAAGTGCCTCGCCAACGGCCTTCCCCTCTGGAGCGGCGCCGAATTGGCGGTCGACACCACGCTTGTCTCTGCCTTGGACTCGGCAGGGCAGGCTCGCCGTCACCAACGCCTCTCAGCCGGCGCCGCCCCGCGTGTGGCCAGCAAGGTCAAAGAGCAGACATGCCCCGAACTCTTCCGACCGTGCTCGGGATTGAGCTCGGAGGGCGTTGGAGCGAGGCAGCCCAGTTCATCCAACTCTCGCTCGTGGCAGCTCCCGCGCAGCTCCTCCCCTGCAGCGCTCCAGCGCCAGGGCCCCCTACGTCGCTCGCTGGTCTGCCATCCTGTCCGTCGCAGCCGCACGCGCGCTCGCCGCTCACTGCCCCTCGCCAATGCGGCCAATGTTGATGGGGAACCCTTGGAGTTCAGCGACCTCTTTGGCACTGCCTCCTCCGAAGCAGCGGACCCCCAGTCCCGAGCCGCTTGCTTCTCCGCACTTGAAGGGCTTTGGACCACCTCTCCCAAGCCTGGACTCCCGGAGGCGTGTGGTGCACAGGGACCGCGGACCGTCATGCAGCAGCAAAAAAGAGCGGGAAACAAAAATAAAAAAACATGCCTGCCACAATCTGCCACATCTTGATTTGGTGTCCTTCCCTGCACGGCATACTTCATACCCAGAATAGCACCGTCCCTCACGCAGGTCGTCCATTGGGCTGAAGCATGTCCATTGGACACCGACGGACATCCACGTCATGTATCTTTGTGAAAGGACGTGATGTATCTTTGTGAAAGGACTGGCCATGACTGGCCCTCGGACACATTCAAAGCACACGGCAGCGGGTCCCACATCCCAAACAGTTCCTGTGCACGTTTTCCCCCGAGGGGCCGTCATGCAACGCGAGCTTTTCGAGTTATAAGTCTAGCTCAACCATCTGTCGAATTTTGGCCGTGCGCAAATCCAGGCTAGTATCGGTGACATACTCCAAATACATTCGCAGCTCACGCAACGACATGTCCCTTCGGGCAGTAAGGATCGCGACAGTTCGTTGCTGATGAAAACATGTCTGCCAGCTTTAAGCTCGCTCGGCAGAACACATCCCCCCTCCACACATAGTCATGCTTTTGCCTCGACGGGCGCAAGCTTGATTCAAATCGAGCACGGCGTTTCGACGAGTGCCGCGACCTCATTCCTGAACAACGAGACGGCAATGCCCTCGCCCGTGAGGCCGTGGCTTTGCGTGTGCAAGCCGGGCTGACCGGCATGGTATTGATGGCCATTTCAACCACTCGCCACAGGGGCAAGCCGCTGCCCACCAGTTCAATCCGAAGGCCTTTGCATTTTAGGGCGGTCCCACCTAAGCTCCATGCGCATCGACGTCGCCGCCATCCTCGTAACATCCCGGAACTGTTTTCGTTATCCTATGTTATCCTCGTCACTGGCATCGTTTTGAATGTTTGCGTCGCCATCCTTGTTACTGTCATGCGGTTTGGACATGGGGGTTCGCGAGATGCAACACGGTAGTGTCTTGAGGACAGGCGGCACGAGCGTCGGTTCGAGAACCATAGTGTGTATTACCGACGTAGTCCGCCGAAAGCGTTTGGAGCTCTGGTGGCCGGCAGGCGCAGTGGACTTGTTGCATAAAAGCAGCACGCGGAACATCAAATGGTACCACTGCCGTTGCTGCTTGTGTTTTCCCTTGCCCAGGGATGGTTCGGGGAGAATATGGAGGATGTGGTCTGCCGGAATCCAAATCATTGAGGTCAGGATGGTCGGGGTTCGAAGTCTTCAGAGCCATATATGTCTCCGTACTTGCACTTAGGAAGGTGGAAAAGCATGGTTTTGACGATATGAAATGGTGGTTCGCTGCTGGAGAAACACGTTGTCGGGCGGCATGGTGCTTTGACCAAGGGTCAAGGTCAAGCCTGATGCCCGAAGGCGGCCCATTTAAGGCGCAGGCAGTGAAACAATCAAATGCGACGACTAATTGCGCGGCTCATAGCTTTGTAACGAAATGAATGAAATCATCTGTTTGTCGTAACCACCATTTTGAATCAACAGCTGCGGACTTCCAATTTCCCAATTGACGCCAACGACAATACATCATGAGTGCATCTTCCCAATTGCTAGGCTGCCTCCCAGCCTGAACACGTCGGGGGTGCCATTCCAACACACGAATCACCAATCGATCACGTGGCAAATTTGCAATGTAAGTGGCCAATTTCCAGTAACTTGCCAATGACTGTTCCCTCCAGTTTGTTAACGAGCTATCATGGCAGGCATTCCGAACTTTGTTGTTCCAAGCATGAAGAGTTTCATGCCACGGGTCATCCCATGAAATGTTTCCAGGTGGTCCCACCACTGCACGAAGCAACCTCTTGTACTCAACATCCATCCGGTGCAGGTCGGGTTTGTGAATCGTTCTGTGTCCCGCTGCGAAACAAGCCACTGGCGAAACAACGGCATCAAAGAATTTCAATCGTTTAGACAAGGAAACGTTGCGATCACGTAAAATCCAGCCGTTTGCATAGAAGGATTTTGAAGCTGCAGCAACGTGGTGGGTGACATCTTCATGTTGTTGCGGGGATCCGCCCGCTGACAACATGCACCCAAGCCATCTGTGAGAAGCACTGCGTGGCGGAACCTGGATTTGATGACCGCTGCTTAAAACAATATGCTGAGGTGGCTGGGCTTCCGTTGTCATGATCACCGTCTTTTCGGCGTTCAAAATGAGGCCAACCTCACCAAGTGCTGCAATGAGTAGATCCAGGGTGTAGTGCGCTTCTTCTTTAGATTTGGTGAAAAGAAGGATATCATCAGCAAATCGCAGGTCCAGAAGTCGTCGCAACCCATCTCCCAAATCAAAACCGGCCGTCCCAACCAAGTTCTTCCATGAGCTCATTGCCCATTCCAAAACAGCACAGAACAAACGTGGACTAAGAACGCAGCCTTGTCTCACGCCGGCACGAATTTTAAAAGCACGACTGCGATCCGAATCGCCGTGGACTTCGCCCCATTGTTCATGGTAAAGACATTGGAGAAGCCAAATCAAGTGACCAGAAACACCGTGACTCTGCAATGCCTTCCATAAAGATTGCCAATCAACGCGATCGAAAGCTTTCGACAAATCCAAGCTTATTATCCAAATGGGGATGCCGCTCGCCAAGGTTTTGTCAATCAACAAATTCGCAGTGAGCAGATGTTCTTCAATCCGCCGGTGTGCCCGAAACCCATGTTGCTCTTCTGGTTGGCCTGCTTCCAGCAAATGTTCCAAGCGCCCCAACATCATATAGCAAAATGTCTTGTACAACAAACGCACATTGGCAATCGGACGAAAATCTCCCAGTACAATGGCTTTCGCCTTTTTTGCGATCATTTTGAATAACGTCTTGTGCCAAGTCGTCGGGCAGGAACCTGTTTCCAGCACATGGTTGAACAGTCGAAATAGCTGTTGCAACAATTCGTCAGGCGCATACTTCATTAATTCGGCAACAAGTCCAAATTCATCGCTACTTTTGTTCATTTTCAATGAATTGATAGCATGGTCCAGCTCCACGCGTGTCCATTTCGGTTCTGTTTTCTCAAGAGGTTCGACCGGAGGGATTGCGTGACCAGAAAATAACGATTCAAGCATGCACGCAAAATCTTCCACAGGAGGCTGTATCGCACGATTGCACGCAGAAGTGCGCCCTGAAAGACTCCGCAGTAGCTTCCATGTTGTTGGGTTTTGTAAAGCAGATCCAACCCTGGAGGATTTCCATTGGTGCTTTGACCAATGGATGCTGATGGCAAGGACGTTCTCATTGTGTTGGCATCGGGCTCTTAGCGAATGGATGCACTGGTGGCATGGCTGTTCTTATCGAGCGGGCATGGTGCTCTGTGATGGGTGCGCTGGTAGCATGGACGTGCGTTGGGTGCATTTTTTTGGTGCATTGAGGTAACATGGTCGTTATCATGGTTCAGGCATGGTGGGTGGCCAAAGGAATCAATCGCGTTTTGCAATGATGGCTTCTTTTGTGGATTTTGTTTCAAAACATTGTCGCTTTTTTTTTGGCAGAAAACGATGCAGCAGAGCAAATATTACAAAAAGGACCAAGGATCACAATTTTCAACAACTTGGGCCCCCCCCCTCGCCCCCCCCCCAGACCCCATCAGAAAGAACGTCCTGATACCTCCCCCCCGAACCCAAGTAGCAAGCAGCACCAGCGGCGCCAGGCCAGCACACCCCCAACGAGCAAGCAGCAACAACGACGAAATGCAAGTGGCAAGTTGCACCAGTGGCGCCAGGCCCGGCGGGGCACCCAAGTAGAAAGCACGACAGCAGCTAAACACCCTGGCGCCCAAGTAGCAAGCAGCCGGCGGCATCAGGCCCAGCAGGGCACGCACGGCGCCAGGCCCAAGTAACCTGGGGGCATTCCATAGTTTCACCCCTCGGAAATGTGGACCGCTGGTAAGGCTGACCCTTCGGCGCAGAAGAATGAATCTGTGTGTGTGTGTGTGTGTGCAAAAAGTCGCAAATACTTCTAGGCTGGCGGCGCGCAACAAACCCATCCAACGGCACAAAACCCGACGTTCTTTACCTTTTCTATGCTCTGAACGCAAAAGCCCCTTGGCGCACTGTTATAGGGAAGAACCCAGCGGCAACACTCAGAGAACCTGGTGCAAGTGGAGGGGGGCCTTCTGTCCGGCGGCTGCGTGTGGGCACGTTGGCATGCAGAAGCCAGTCAAGTCGCGCGATGCCATGATGATGGTGAGAAGTCGTGGGGCAGGCTGAAAAAAGGCAAGCAGCCAATGCCTTCAAATGACTCCGGGAACCGGGGCGCGAAAGTGCACGGGACTGTGGCCGCGGAAGCACGCGGAAGGGTTGCGGAAGCACATCTCCGCAGAAGCTCCCGCAGAAGCAACGATTGAAACAATCATGGTTAAAGTGTTTGTTACATTCCTGGAGGCTAGCGGGCGCGTTGTTTTGTGTGGATTTCGGATGTCTGGTTCAGAGTGGGTTATACACAATCTCCGTTTTCTGGGAAGTTTGAGATTGCAGCCTTTCGTACGAAAGCGATAAAACAAGACGATAGACCCAGTTCAGAATAAGGCTTCCATAGAGACCCCAAGCTTCCTACACAAAGATTTTAAAAACCCTAAACCCATGTAAACTGTCAACCCAAAAGCAAACAAGTCGGATTTTCAAGTTTGAGCGTCCCAAAACCAGGCTTCGAGGCCTTCGATCCGTGAAGTTTGACGCGAACTCGGCGGAAGCGCCGCGGAAGCTCCGCGGAAGCCTGCGTGCCCATCTGAAGGCCCAGGCCCCTCCTATACTGAGTCCGTGCTCCTGCAAATAGATGGTGCAGCTGCGCAGCTGCTGCCAGCTCAAGCTGCCGCATTCTCATGGAACATGCGTTTTATCGTGTAGTCGCATAGTTCCAAGGTAGCCCACTACATCCCAAAACTGCCCGATCCATCACTATGTAGACTCTGGCCACCGACCATGAATGCCTCCAAAGGCGGGCGCTACAAAACAGGTCGCGAAATCATGCACGGCCTTCCCTATCCACAACTTTCCAAGCAGTCCGCTCGTAGCAATCGAACCCCTTCCAAGTTTCAACACAGTGTTTCGTCGAGCTCGCGCGCTTTGGACCACCCGATGCGTGTTCGAGTTTATATATTACGGACCTACTAGCGGAAGCAAGTTTCCCAAAAATGCACGAAATCAGTCAGTGGAAGCGCCCGCGGAAGCAAAGGAAGCGGACGAGCAGAAGCAATACTCGCGGAAGGGTTCCGCGGAAGGGTTCGATATTTCATAGAAAATCTTCTAGGAATAAAAGCCACGGCTCAACTGAGGAATTTCCCCCAGCTCAAAAAGCTTGCCAAGCTTTTTGCACTCGCGAGCTCCTGGTGCATCCCGTGTCTTGGATATGAAGTTGGCGTTTAACGGGGCGTGCTCACTATAGACGAAATGAATTCTGCGCCCCAATTCTAATGTTATGTTTAGGTTTTTTCCCAAGGAAATCTCATGACAGCATGAATGTACTCTGTTCTCTCTTTACGTACTAACTAATAATACACAGGCTTCATACTAAAATTCTATCCCGTGCCGAGAATAGAATAATACATGAACGAAGTGAATGATTTAGGTTGGACGTGTGTTCACAAAGTGCCACCATTCCCCGAGGCAGCGGCATTCTGAAAGGGAAACAGCGTGATGCCACTTGGACGGAAAATGGCATTTGCACTTTTGTATCTTTTGTGCAGTCCGAGTTTAAGAGGCCATGTCTGTCGGGGACCGTGTTATTAGCATTCGCTCAGGGAAAGAGTCGCGCGCGAGTTGGGTGTTGGTCGTGCACGAAGAAGGCCCGTACATCAATCAGAAGCAAGCAACCCATGTCAAAGCACTGATTTTCGTGCGCCCAGCTTGAGAGTTGAGCATGCGGCCACTTGATCGGGCTTTTTCCTTGTAACGCACACGGGCATTGCCAGGTGGTGAAATGGATCGGTCACATCCTTTGGACGAACCCTGGATTTGCAGTAGGGAATCGTTGTGAGCCCGCGTTTTTGTTTGGGTCTCTGCCATTGGGGTGAGCAGTGTGGTGGGCCTCTCAGGATCTTGAAGTTCATCGGTTGGACGATCATTCGCATCATCTGCCGGCGGCGCCTGAGAAGGCACATGCAACAACCTGGTTACGAAGGGTTGGCACCAAATGTGCTAGGCGGTGCAGCGCAAACAGTCCTGTCCTATTTCAGATTTTAAACGATTTAAACGTGTCTGCAGGGCTGCGCTGGAGCGCAACCAATGGATCACTTTCAAGCCGCGGCCAGACCGCTTGGAAGACATCAGACATCGCGAGGCCTGTGCTTGGTAAAGCAACGAATTGCCAATGGAGCTAATTCATCTCAGAACTCGCTGTCCAACATTGATATGGAGTGTGACGGAGGGTTCCTGCCAAAAGAACGCTTTGCTTCTCCCCCTAGCAGCACAGCTCAAGGGCGAAACAGCATCCACCACCCTTCCTGCAAGAGAGTGCAAGAGTCGGGCCCGCCTTGAGGCTGAGTACCGGGAACACTTGGCTAAGATCCTTGCTGCTCGTGGGCTGCGAAGGCAACTTGGCCCACAAACCTAATTACTTTGGAGCCAAACGTGGTGTTTCCAGTTGCTGCTGCGTTTGTGTGACTAGGGTGTTTTGGAAACGTTTGTATCGCAACCCATGCGGCGAGAAACGCGCAGTCAAGATTTGCCAAGTGCACGAAGCTGGGCGAGTCGTGTTGGCACCTTGGTTCTGATGTTCTCGGGCGCAGGATGTTGCCTCAGCTGAGGCGAACGATTGTTTACCGGCTGATGATGCTTGTCTTCAATTTTAAAAGACTGATGCTCACACCAATCAGAGGAGCGGATAAATCGTGATTGATGGATCACATTGACTAAGGTTGCGGCGCCTGCGGTACATCCGGATGCGTATATGGGAAGCTTTGGCTGAAGCTTTCGGCGCACGGGATTCGGCCTCCTGCCACTATTGGGCCGTCGCAAACAGCTTTCAACAACAACAGCTGAGCTGATTAGCTACCCACGGCACGATGTGTGTGCGAGTTTCCTTGTCAGAACCAAAAAACAGAACCTATTTGAACGCTTGAACTTGTTTGAAGGGCCGAACCGAACCCCCAAGCCCTGACGCGCACACAACATCACGTCAAGACATATGGCAGGTTCATTGATCCATTGCCATCCGCGACCGGTAAGGTTTCCGGTGTACCAAACGATCTACTGGAGCGCTATCGCTTGCTCAACGTGATTGGGAAAGGCCCGCACGGTCAGGCCTGTGAGGACCAAATTGCGAAAGCCACGGTGCTACTCAGAAAACTACTTGCAGATTCATGGGTAGTTATAAGTGGGGTTATAAGTAAAGGGTAACTATACTTATACTTGATTATAACCTTGCTTAGGGTACATGTAATGAACCTTCAAGTATTTCGTGCAACAGATTCGGCCGCTTCTTTTTGATGGCTTGGAGATTTGCCAGGTCTTCAGAGCTTGCTCCAACCATGAGGGCGATCCCGAGGAAGATCTATCGAGGGGGCTTCGGGTGGGGGGAGATGGGGGAGAGGCTGCGATTTTTTAAAGATTTACGCGAAGGTGTTACCAGGTTTCTGCAAGTGCATCGCCGATGTTGAACATGCTGGAGATGCTCAGTGGATGTTTGGCATTGAGCACATAAACCGAATGCAGGTCACTTGCCCAGTGTATGCTGTAGACATGGACAGAAGGCTCAAGCACCCCTAGGCACGATCACGACCCCAAATTGTGCAGGAGCTGGCAAGACGAGAGCACAGGAGGGGCCGCCTTGTCGCCGTTCGAATCCGTCACTTGGTGCTACATTGCACTGCCGCAGTTTTGCAAACTTCATACCGTTTGGCATAGCACGAAGCCGATTCGAAAACCAAAGACTGATGCCGAGCGCCAGGGACGTGTTGGAGCGTCTCATGCGTGCCTCCCTGCTTACAGCCGGCCGTCAGGCGACAAATCAACAGGGCACGTCGTCAGGAGCTGCTGCATGCCGTGCCATGCTGCTGTGTTGAGAGAGAATGCGGTGTTGAGAGCGCAGCCAATCATGGCAAGACGCAAAGATGTATGACATCTACCTGTGTAATTGCCTCAAATTCAACACCGGGTCTCGGGAAGCCGTGGCAGAGAAGCGCAGGCTAAAAGGTTCCATTGAGACGCCTCGAGTCCAATAACCTTGTGGCAGCCATTGTGCAACTGCGATCAAAGCACGACCACTTTCATGACAAAGCAGAGATGTACAACACGGTTCTTCTTGTTTTTTTGGGGTGGGCTTGCCATGGTCGCCCTCTCTTTGGTCAGTGCCCATGTCTCCTAAAGTCTAAACCCTAACCCCAAACCCTAAACCCTAAACCCTAAACTTCAAACCCTAAACTGAATCAAACCCTCCTAAACCCGGAATCCGTGACCCAAAGCTGAGCCAGGATGGATCTCAACTTCGCCGCGTCGCTGCTGCGCAGCCGCGCCTTGCCCTGGCCGCCGGCTTTGCGCCTGCTGCCAGAGCTTGGCAGATTCTGTATGGAATACAAAAAGTAAATGTATATAATATATCATTTGTACTACGCATAATAAGTACCATAATACAAAATATATAATATGCAAGACTTTATATATTATGCAGTATAATTCATAACATATAGTGTATAACATAAAATATACAATCGAGAATTTAGACTATATAGTTTAAGTATAAGTCCATATATATATATATACACATATCATCCATGATCGATTATCAGTTATCAATTATCTGTTATCTATTACCTACTATGTATAAAGGATTATATAAGGCCTTAAACGATCAATCCATGCGCTGCGCTTCCTTCTGGTTAGTATGAATGCGGTGGCATTCGTGGGGGCCAGAAGTCGGTGATGAAGGAGAACACTTGGGAACCCCTAGAAGGAAGGCCCCCCAAACCCCAAACCCCAACACTGAACACCCACCGGAGAAAAAAAAAGAGGGTTGCTAACGCAGGGCGAGTCCATCGAACCCGGCCCCAAGGCTTCAAACCTAAACCCTGTAATTCATGCGGGTGGAGGGGACAGTCACCAATAGCAAAGTTTGGGGGTTGGGATTGCAAAGGCCTGATACATCATAGTCATAGTCCTCGAATGAAGCAGGGTTCATGGATGGAGGTCGGCTTTGACCTAGAAGCCTGTGAGCCGCATTTGGCACCAAATTCCCAGGTCCTTGAACGCTAAACCCACCCTAAACTCCTAAACCCCTAGACCCCTAAACCCCTAAACCCCTAAACCCCTAAACCCCTAAACCCCAAACCCCTAAGCCCCGAAATTAACTCTCAGAGGCCCCAAACTCGAGGTATGCTGCGGCGGCTCCTGGCCAGACTGCGGTTGGTCAAGCGACCGATTCTCCACGCGCCTCAGCGCGCCATAAATGGGGTTTAGGGTCCTGAGGGGTTTAGGGCGGCATGTGGCAGGTTCAGTTCTGGTTGCCTTCGACGCTTCCCTGTGTGCATGGTCCTAAACTTCATCTTCCATGCGCAGAGTCTTGCAAAGCAAAGGCGCGAACTGGTAGCTGAAGATCTTAATTAGGGCTGACGGCGTGAGGAAGAAAGCCTGATGCAAAAGACAGCGAGTGATTATGGAAGGTTGGAACCATGGGCTCTTATAATGGTCCCTTACAGATCCGAAGCATGGGCCCATATTATGTACAGTGTATGTAAGGGCTTTATGATCAGGGACCAAATTCAGGGCCCATACTGCGAACCTCAGAGATTTCTGGAGACCGCCAACTTTGCAGCACAACCTCAACTCAACTTTTGGTTGGACGCCCTGGCGCTGAGGAGACTATCGCCAAGCTGCTGCACGTGCAAGATACGCGCGAGTTCTTCATTGAAGCTTCTGGGCGAGCAATGTAGGAGATGTGAAGCTCGCCATGCTGCTTTGCCTTCAAAGGCTTTGCTTCCGTCATCAGTGTTACGCTCAGTTATCTGCCAGGGCATGCTCTAGAGATACTGCGATATAGTACTGTGACAGGTGCGCCCTTGGAAAAAACAACGACGCGAGCACTCGGAATCCAACCGAGGTCATAGAACACCTGCCAGGCGGCACGTTGTACGAGTATCTGGAGAAGAAGGCCGAGAGATTTCCTGGCTTTAGGATGCTTGGGGTTGGGGCTTTAGGGTTTTTGACCTTGCACGCGTTGCCCCAGCTACACCTGGCATGCCCTACTATATGCACTTTGTGTTTGTTGTTGTTCCCTTTGTGTTACTTGGTGCTTCTGGACGCAGAGTGCCGTTGCCAAAAATGCCTGCTGTAGATGTTTAGATGCCTTGCCACAGTGGCTTGTAGGACAGGGGGTTCCTGGTCCAGATTATGAGCTGCTGGGGCACATTACCAGCACAGGAGATGCTCGACGAGTACACTGCCTGCCGTGCCTGGCCATGACCATAAGACATGCTTGACAACTAGCGGAAGCTGGTCATAAGCTGGTCTTCCACACTTTGTTTGCGAGTCACGGGTAACAACAACCGAAAGTGCGAGGTATGCAAGGTGTCGGAAACCGAGTCGAGGTGTGTCCCTCCGCATCCTCAAAGCCCTTGACCACCTTCACGCCCGCCGGTTGCTGCAGCCTGGCGGAGATTGCGGCGGAGTTGGCCGCAACGACTTCTTGTTTTTTCTCTGACAGTGCCTATGGGGAAGAACTTTGTGGGTCATCGGGGTTTGCAGTGCCCGAAGTCGTCCGACTCTCTTGGGCTAACCCAAAAGGCAAACCCTGAATCCCAAAATTCTGAAGGCACCGGGACATCCGGCTTCAACAGTTCGTCCTCGCGGAAGCTGACGACCCGGAAAGCTGTCCCTTTGACTTCATGCAAGGCTGTGCTTCGTTGTTGTTGGGGGTTTACTAATGTTTACGATATTGGCTGTGCCTTATTGGGGTCCTTATCAGAAGGGGATCCCCTATGATCGTAAATCTCCTATTTCTTATGGGTTATTAAGGGGCTAGGGTTTAGGGCTTTTGGATGTAAAACTGATGTAAAAAGACATTAGTAGCGGAGTGAGTACACTCTACACACTTTTTAGGGATACTAGAATCTCTACAAAACTAAAAGTGTACACTTTTTTGTGGCTGATGAACTCAACAACTACGAGACTTAGGTAGTCGTTCACCACGAATTCTACCTGGCCAGGGCGTTTTTCTTTTGACCTGCCTCGCTCTTATTCCTTCTAGGTTGCCCTAAACCCTCAACCCTAAACCCTAAACCCTGGCTGCACCCAAAAATCACCCTACATCCGAGGCAAGCTTGCCGATCTCTGGTGTTTGGCCAGATTGCCGCGCAAGAAGAACTTCATCGTTGAGGAGGGCAGGTGCCGATGGGGGGTTTCCTGGTCCGAGCGGCTCTCAATGGTTTAGGGTTTAAGGTTGAGGGCTGTTACCAAGGGGGTTTACCTAAACCCATGTGGGGTGCCCCTTTTTGGGGTCCCATTCAGGTGATTCTAAGTTATTTAGGGGTGCCCTATTTTGGTCTGTCCTGTCATCAAGCCCGCTGCGCCTTGCTTGGTTTGGCTTTCTGTTGCTGATGGAGCCTGGGAACACACCCCAAACATCTCACACTTCGGCTCAAGCCCTAAAGCCCCCATCCTCGACCCTTCCACGGAGGCCGTGCGATCTTCTTACGGCCGCGCCCGAGGTAGTGAAGCAGGGCGAGTTCAGCCACTGGCCTGTTTGCACCCAATTTAGTGGTTTAGGGTTTAGGGCCCCTTGTAAACCCTAAGCCACCCCACGATCCTTCATTTTTTCCTAGGCCATGCACAGCCTCTCTTAGAGTCTTAGAGCCTAGAGGCTCCAACCTTGAAATCTGTAAGCTTAAACATGAACTGCAGAAATGGGCGGGAGCTTTGAAGGTGATTGGCTTCGGAAGATTGGCGATGACCCATGGCAAAGACACCGCCGATTGCGGCCCAGGTGCAAAGTCTGATGTGTGGGCGGCCGGCTGCGTGATTTTCGAGCTGCTTCATGGGCATCCTCCATTTGGAGGCGCATGGGGCATCGTGTGAGCGCACTGTTTGACGAGCGTACACGCATAAACACATATACATGTACACATACATATTCATATACATATACATATACACATACACATACATATACATATACATATACATATACATATACATATACACATGTGTGTGAGTACACGCATATGAGCAACCGCTGTTATTTACGCACGAGCAGAGTTACTTTGGATGTGCCCTATTTTTTGTTTGGGGTGTCGCTCTCTCTCGGTAACGAGATCGGGGCCGAACATCAAACGAGATCATGTTGTAGAATGAAGGATTTATACTTGTACTTGTTTACTTGCATTTACTGCATACATAATCCTTATCTGTACCTATTTTATATACATATATATATGTATAACTAAGCCTTTGTTTAGTTATATATACATAGACACCATGTATATAGTTGTGTGAAGGCGCTCGCTAAACGATGAAGAGTTGGTTTCGCGTAGGCTATTGCTGGCAAAAGCTGCTCGCTGGGAACGGCGGCTGTGCTTTGAACCGCTTAGACTCAGAAGCCTTTGAGGCTCAACCGCTTCGGCCCAGGTTGGGGATTGAGGGGATGTGGGGTCTGGCGGGCCTGGAGATTGCTGCCGATCCCAAACGAGATCTAAACGTGATCCAAACGTGATCAAAAAATTGCACGAAGGCAGCTAGGGAAGCCAGAGGGCCATGAGAGGCACAGTCACAAGGATTAGGGTTTAGGAGTTATTGAGACAAGGATGGAAGGTTTAGGGCCAGTTTTGGAGTGAAGTGTCTCCTGTTCAGTTGCTTTCCACGGAGGCAACAAGAGGACTGGGGCACGTCTTCGCAACAACTTGAGCCCTGCTCCCTAAACCCTAACCGTAAACGGGTGGAAATGACAGAGTTGTTCAGAGAAGCACCATGGGTTACCGGGCGAAGATTAAGGGCAACTATACCACTCACTACACTCCAAGTACTATTTAATACTGAACGAGATCACCCCTTAAGACGACATTGGCCCGGAAGAGGTGTTTTAAGGCAAACGAGATCAGGGACCGAACATTAAAATAGGCTCATTGCGCCCGCCAGCAAATAAAATCCGACGCTCATATGGAAACACATCATATTTTGAAGCTCCGGCTCAACAAACTTGAAGACATGAGATTCCCAGAGCTGAGGGTGCAAAGTTAAGCCCTCCGGCCACAAATCCTCCATGGAGGTTCATGGTACTTAGTAACCCCATTAGCACTGTACTTACAACCCAATGATACCCCCAATAGGATACTTGGTGCCCTAAACCCTAAACCCTAAACCCTAAACCCTAAACCCTAAACCCCCCCAGTGCCCACAGAGGTACTGGCAAGGCCCTGGTCCAGCGTATTTGCTTGGGCGCGCCGGAGTTCAGCGAACTTGGCACCTCCACGGGAGGTCCCCTGATTTCAGGTTTAGTAAACACCCCTAAACCCTAAACCCTAAACCCTAAACAGGGTGAGGGTTGAGGGTTCGAAGAGCCCAGATGGAAAAAATGGGGGATTGAGGGCACAGTAGGGCTGCGAAGAAATCGGGAGCAAAGGTTTCCATGTGAAAACGTCTCGCGCTCTGCCAGGTCTCTCAGACAACGCCTTGGACCTCCTCCGTTGGATGCCGGAGCCTTATGCTCCCAGTTCTCCAAAAAAGCCAAGCTATCATATGGGAGTTTCCGATATTAGGGGATCTTACTACTTGGATTAAGATTAGGGGCCCCTGATTTTCGTAAGCCCCCATGTCATCACACAGAGCAGCCCGCTCCCCCCTCCATCTCACCCCCGGCCGCGTAAACAAAGGCAGGCAAAGACGAAGACAAAGGTTTGTAGCATGTAAAGGCATGTGCAAGCCCCAGACAGCAGGATAGAAAGTGTTGTTTGTCTCGCGGTTCCTTCCAATCACCGAATTTGCCTCGCATCTTCCTTCACATATCACTGGCCCGAAGCCCGAAACCTTCAACAGGGCTTGGTGTCTTCCTTTGTTACCCTGCCCACAGGAGCCCTTGACCCCTCTCAAAATCCTCAAACGAAGCGGAAATCCCCCTGCGCATGCGCAAAGGCTCGAGCGCGAACCCGTGCACCGACCGTCCGTGTCTGAGTGTCTGTGGCTCGGCATTGGGTTTGGGGGCTTCGACCCCACCACCACGCACCCAAGGGGAGCTCAGAAACGCTGTTGTCAGGTTTCAACTGTTGAGGGAACTTGGCTTCCTTCTTCGGATTTGAATTTCGGGATTCCTTCATTTCAGGGCGTACATCGGGCTTCAGCAAACAGGGAGCTGTGTACTGGTACTTACATCCGAACCCATTTGCGTCATAACCATCCGACCTTCCATCATCGACTCGACATCCGAGCCGAAGCTCGAAGCCTTGCTTGCTCACCCAAGAGTCCTTTCTTCGCTTCTCATGTCCTTTTTTCCCTAGCCCCACCAGTTGCCAACAACAGGTGTAGGGCAAGATAGGGCAAGTAAAGTAGCACTTCATTCCGACTCGCCTAGGAAGCACCCGTGGTTCGAGGGCTACAACATGGATCGGCCCAGCAAGCAAGTCTGGCAGGCGCTTGAGCGCAGGGCTTGTCACTAAGCGGGGTAGGGCCAGGCTGGCTTCAGTTATGATGCAGTTTAACACTTGGCATTTGGGCCGGAGCCTTCATGCCCGTAAATCAAAAAGAATCACTCTTCCCGGGCCCATGCAAGTCTGCGACAGTTTTGATGTTGAGCGCTTCCAACAGCAAAGATCCCGAAACTGCTGCACCCGAGTTGCCCAATCCAATGGCGTCTTGCATTCACAACCAACTCGCCCAGACATCCTCATGTCCAATCTAGCTTGCTTCTTCATAATGAGAGGTGGAGAAGCTTATCCGGCACGTCAAGTGGCACGCCAGCACTTGAATTTCCTTTTCCGAGATTCCTGTCTTCTCAGCCCTCTTGAGATTGCCCTGCCAGCAAACCCTAAACCCCAAAACCCTAAACCCTCTAAACCCCCCCCCCCCCCCCCCCCCCCCCCCCCCCCCCCCGCCCCCCTAATTCTAACATTCGCCTCGGCCCGGAAAAATGTTTAAAAGTGGGGGGCCTAAACCCTAAAACCTGAAATCCGAAGCCTACATCCGCCTGAGGGAAAGAGAAAGACGCAGCATGGTGGCTGATCAGCCCATCTCATACCGAGAACCCTTTGTCCCTCATCGCTCCTTTGCCTTTCAATTGTCCTGCCAGGCTGGCATAGAATCACAGTTGGCCCCAGACGATTTATAGGCTTAACTCAATTTTCTTTTTTCCCTCTCTCTCGCTCTCTCTGTCTCTTTGGGGTGTTGGCTCCGTAAGGTGCGCCTGTGCTGCTGTGTGTGCCAAACATGGAAATGCCTTCGTCAGCCTCGTGTTTCTTTGTTTTCGGTCCAGGCCAGACATAAGCAAGCCTGATCTCGAGGGTTTCGGAGGAAGCCCCTAAACACAAGTCCGACACATCCCACGGACTAATGGGCTGGCAGTAGCACGATGCACGCAGTACCCTCAAGGCTTCCGTACCTGCCGCATTCAGACTGTGTGAGAGTCGAAGCCCCAAACAATGGCTCCAGGCTTTGGGGCAAGCCGCCCCACTGCCGGCAAAACCTCCCCGCCTCGAACCTCCTGGTATCCAAGCGCGGCGCTGTGTCGCCGGGCTTCTGCGCCTCGTCGCAAAGGGCTCAGGGTTCTCAGCTGCAACGCCACCGGTTGAAACTTTGGAGGTGTTGTGGTGCCGGCCGGAGCAGGTCGTATTTCTTGCGCGGCATGTCGTATGCACAGGCACCTACATGGGCGCGACCTCTGTGGACATCGACTTCGACTCTCGGCTGGAGTGTGCACTACTTCGCGAGGGGGGTGGGGGGGGGATTTGTTGAAAACATCTGACATTTAAGCCCCGTTGCATGTAAGACTTCTCACTTGGTGCAGAAGCAACTCCAAACCCCCACCAAGCCCACATTGCTTTTCTTGCTCCGTCACTTGTTTTGGGACACTTAGACTGCAGCATGGCCAGGAGGTGATCGGCAAGATTGAGGAGCAGCAGCGTCTTTACCGCACAGCTGTGGAAGAAGTTGCGGTTGCCAAGGCTTCAGGGCAAACTTCAGGGCAGAGGCGAGAGAATGCGAGGGACGCCGCGCAGATCTCAAGTTAAGGTCGGTACACGGGCATGGAGGGATCGTTTCTGCCGTGGGAAGTTGGACTCCAACTTTCTCCAAACCACGCCCAGGTACTGGGTGACGAAGTGCGTGCTGTCGCTCTGGGGCCGCGAGGAGCTTGCATAGTGGGATGGGGCCGTTGTTTGGGCAAGCGAGACAGTTTCCGGTAGTGCCAGCTTCTCCTGACAAGGATGAATGGGTGAATTGGTGTTGGGCATTTCCGGGCTGAAAGTATTCATCGAGTTCGGAGTAGGTAGATCGCCAGCTGTGACCTCACACGTTGCACACAGACACACCACAAAATACACAGCACTGCACTGACCGCACCACACAACAGGACACAGCACAGCACACTGCACACAGAATGCACAACACACAGAACTCAGCTCTTGGCGTCTTGGTTTCTTGGCCCTCGCGTCTTCTTTCTTGGTGCCCCAAAGCCTCTTGCGGGCGTCTTCTGCTGTGCTTTTGTATTTCCGAGGGCTGTTGCGGGAGAGGAACATCTTGGATGCTCTTGATGCGACCACCACCATGGATAGAATCTCGTCCCACTTCTCTCAGCAGTCACGTCTGGTTCGAGCTGTGAGTGCAAGACGTCAACTCCCGAAGACGTCTTCAAGACTTTTTGCGAAGCGGGAACCATCGAAGTACGTCGGCATGCACGCTATGTGTGCCCGAGGTGAAGCCTAGTGCAGCCAGCGGGGTGCTTCGGGCGTTTGGTGGGTGATGGTGGGGGCCCATTCTGGAGCTATGACTGCGTGATGGCGTTGAAGCATGTGGGGGCTGGTCTTGTGCGGCTAGCTTGGTGACAAGGGATTGCTTCAGTCATCATAAAACTTCGTTGTGGCTTCGAGTTCAAGCTCGAAGCTAACCTTCCCTGAAGCCCTAAGCCCTGCAGGAGAACCCACGGCAGGTGCAGCTCAAGGCACAACTGTTCACAGCTGTGCCACCATGCACCCCCCTTTTCCCGCACTGCGGCCGTGCGCAAAATTCCGGTTCTTGGTTTGGCCGCTCTGAGATTTCGGACTGACCTGTGAACCTGCGCTTAAAGATTCTAGCCTTGAGTCGTGGCTGGCCGCATAGGCTTGAGGTGTTGAGAATTGGAGAGTGGCGCCAGCAAAAGTGAAGCTCCAGATAAACCCCAGGCCCTATGCCTTAAGCGCTAGTTGTGAGAGTGCAAACCCCAAACCCTAAATCAAGAACCTTGCCTGCCTTGTGCGAGAGTGAGCGACTCAACCTGAAACCTTATATTTAAACCTTATAATTAAACCCTAATTAAACCCTATTTAAACCCTAATTAAACCCTAATTAGACCCTAATTAAACCCTAATTAAACCCTGAACCCTTTCAGAAAAAGGTGTGCGTGAAGCCGGGAGCTCCCTGGGTGGAGCTGGGGTCGTGCACGCTCGACGACGCCACGGCGCTCGAGGAGCGGGCCCGGGGTCATCGCAAGCTGAGTAGACCCTGAGCCCTAAACCCTGACTATCCTGAACCCTACACCCTAAACCCTGAAACCCTAAACCCTAGGGCAAAAAAACCCTAAACCCTAAACTTCATAGAGCAGAGAGTGGGAATGTCCTAGATGCAGGGGAGAGGACATTTTTCGGAGTCGCGTGTGAGAACGCGGGCAGCGCGGGGGGACTAAGCTATAAGCCCTAAACTGGGACTCCATTTACCTACAGTTTCATGGGCTATACCTACTAATCAAGGGGTAGTTCTTACGAATCTGTAGGTAAACAGGGTCAAGCTTCATGATGGTCCTGAAGTTCCTGGATGCAATAACCAGAGCACAGCTCCTCAGGCGAACCATGAAGTTCGCCCGCAACACAGCCCTGCGCACGGAGATTATAGTGTCCCCACTCTTGAATTTGTGTGTGGGGAGAGGGGGGAAATTTGGGGGTGGGGGGGGGGGGGGGGGGGGGTCTGGCAAGGTTTGACAGCTCAAGCCAGAGGCTTTCCACGCCAAAATCTCGCATCGCCCGAGTTTTGTTCACAGTTTCGGGCGACCGCACTAATCAGGAAGCAACATGGCAGTCGCTACAGAGTCGGTTTAGGGGTTTAGGCTGGGTTTAGGGCTTCAGGGGCAAAAAGAGTGCCCTGAGTGCAGTGCCCTGGCAGAGAGGCATCCATCAAGATCGAAAAGCCCATCCGCCTCCCGCCCATCTGGACTTCGGGAAGGTAAATTCTGGCACTGCTGTGTGTTCATGTCGGGTTTGGGGGGGGGGGGGGGGGGGGGGGGGGGGGGCAATTGTTGGCCCTTCTTGGCTGAACATCTCAATCTTCGCCGATTTTTAATCTGTACATATATGTATATACACATACGTATATATATATATATATCTGTATATGTATGTGTGTTTATATTGAAGAATCGAGACCCCAAAAAAGGGCTTCCAGTCTTGCACAAAGTCGGACATATTCAGACGGAATAGAAGGAGGAGCTCGGATCCATACAGAGATGGCCGTGAGTTAAACTTGCTACTTTGTCATAGTTGGGTACCATCTTGCATCTTTAAGGGGTTCCTTTGTGAAAACATTTAATTCTTCATATTATCCCAACTATGAACTAGGTTATAGTAGCACTTTACTTTTCGACCTGCGTCGAGGCTATGTGCGCTTGTCCCTGCGGGGCAATCTGGGCGGGCACTTCGGCATTGCTGTGCGGAAGGCCTTGGGATCCTCACTTGCGAGGGTTTCACGGAGCATTCACATCCCCTGGACATGCGAGTGTTGCTTCACTGTGCTGTCTGCAAACGTTTTCAACCCTGGCCTCGATATGCTTATGCTGATGCAGATGGTTTGTGGCTTGCATGGGTTCAGGCAGATGCAGTCACATGCACGAATGACTGTCGCGCGCACGCGACATGTATTCGCATGGCCTGCTGCGAAGAGGGACACACAGCTGCTTCGTGGATCATGGACCATGCAGCATGGAGAAGCATGTGACATACTGATGCCGCGAGTGCTCAGTGGCTTCATGGAGTGGCCAGCCGCTTAGCAGACCGGCAATCCCCCTCAACACGAGGGGATTTAGTTTTTAGGGCACAAGACATCCGATCTGTGCCACATCCTTTGTAGCAAGGCCTTCTGGCCGAGCATAGCCTAGCCATGTCATCCAGCCATGATGGGACGCCAACACCCACGACCATCCGGGTTCGCGATATGGTGCCCACGCCCATGTGGGGCAACGAGGTGCTTGCCCTGAAGACGAGGCATAGCTGCGAGTCCACGGATGGATCCTTCATTGTGGGCACCGAGGACCTGAGCAGCTTCGAGGGCGACGACTCCGACGAGAAGCTCCTGGCGCTTCTTGGTGACTTGGCTCTGGGCGCGGAGGAGACGGAAGACCCCACCGCACGGGCACTTCTAGACCAATGTGGAGCTCTTTGGGAGGAGGTGCATGTGGAGGCTGAGGCTCGCTGGGAGCTGCAGTGCCGGCTCCGGCGTGAGCTACAGCACCTCCAAGACCGCAGCCACTGGCAGCACGCGGAGTCCGGAGCCTTCCTACAGCGACTCTCGGTCGCCAGGGAGGCCTTAGCTGAGAAGATCCAGGAAGCGAGTAGCGAAAACCAGACGCTGCGACAACGGCTGCTTCGGCACCGGGCAGAGGAGGAGCAGCTGCAGTGCGGCCTTGCTCAAAACCTGCGGCACTTGTCGGCCCGCGCCGCCGAGCTGCGCGCTGCGGTCTGGGAAGTGGGGGTGGACCAGGCGGAGCTGGTGGAGAAGCTCCGCAGGCAGACAGAGCAACAGGCACTTTTGCAGACCGAGCTGCAGCAGGAGCGTGTGAAGACATGGCGCCAGTCCACTGATGTCGTCATGGCCTTTGCAGGTGGCAAGGAAAGTGGAAAGGAGCTGGAGCGCGAGGAGGCTGACAGAGTGCTCCTCGAGTCCCAGCTGGCGGAGGTGGCTTCCCGAGCTGCCGCAGTCGGCATCCCGCCACTCTGCGATGAGGAGCCGGAGGTGGCAGAGGCCGTGCTGGCGGCGGCCGATGTTGTCCCCTACGCAACGCTCCTGGGCCACCTGGACGGCGTCGAGGAGCTGCGCGCCGCGATGGAGGCGTTGGAGGGCAGCTGTGCGCAGGCCACAGCCCAGCAGAAGGAGGAAGAGGAGAAGCTGGAGACCGAGCAGCTCGAGCTTTCCAGGCTCACCACCGAGATGGCGGATGCCGAGGCCACAGTGAACGGCCAGGACTTGGATCAGGCCACTTCTTTGGTCTCCGTGCTTTGCGGTGAGCTTCAGAGTGAACAGGCCGTGCTCCGCGAGGAGCGCTCAGCGGCAGGCCGGCGGCGCGACCTCTTCCGTGCCCAGGTGGAGGAGAAGCGTCGGGAGCTGGCACGCCTGCGTGAAATGAACGACAGACTTGTTGAGGACTTGAATTCGAAAGGCTGCTTTAAGCACCGCAAGCCATAGAACTGCGCATACCCGGAAAACAGCGCTCGGCATCTGCACTTTCAGCTCCGCCGATTAGTCTTTGACGGACTCTGTGGACTTCAACTCTGACTAAACAATTAGGAGATACAGGGGCCCTCCATTGCGGCTAGACCCTTTCCATCGTTGCCGAACCAGTGTCCATAAACATGCCCACCCCCTGGAAAACAGGTGTCCTTCTACGGCTACCAGGTCCGCCAGGCCTTGCGCTGCACATCATCTGTACTGGTACTGTAGTGGTCCGGAGTTTTGATTTGATTTGACATGGGGGCTTCCGAAATAAGGTGTGCCTTTTTTTGGGGGTCCGCATTATAATAAGGGAGTCCTACTGTTTGGGGTCTATTTGGGGTCCCCTATTTTTTCGTGAACCCCCACATGCCTGCATCATTGCAACTCTGACGCGGTTGGGATACTCAGCCTGCACCAACTTTGACAGCTTGTTTCAGTTTCAGCTGCGCACCTCTCCCCCAACTAAGTTGGGCGTTATTCGGGAGACTCTGGAAAAGGACACATTAACTTTAAAGTAGTACATGGGTAGAAATAGCCCCCTATAGAGTTTAGAGCAGACAGGTCTACAACAACAAGGGGGCCATAGGGCGCCGCAGAATGGCCAGGTTCCTATCGGCCTGCAATTGGAGAGCCTGAAGTTCCTCCGCGGCAGCCGCCTGCACGTCCACGCGCAAGACATCCACCCCAAAGAGGCTCCGGGCAGGGTAGCAAGGCCCGAAAGCCACCCAGCCGTGGCTTCGAGGAAGCTACACTTTCAACAGCTCTTGAAGGTTAGAAGTAGTGTTGTTTATATGTCACTACAGCTTTATGCTCCCCATGAACCTTCAACAAGAGACCGCCCACCCTAAACTCTCCCTGTCGATGCCAGCTCCCTGTTCAGGTCGCCTCCCGCGTGCACAAGTGGCGCGGCTTTCGTGGAGGGTCAAGGGTGCTGGCGTCCCTAAGCCCTCAACCTAAACCCCAAACCCTAGACCCTGGGCATGGTCGATTGGTTTCTACAGGAAGTAGAACCGGCGACACCACAGTAGTCAGACAACGAACCCACGCACCTCTGAAGTAGTCCCCGCTGCGTGCGCGAGTGCTGGGCGGATGGCAGAAAAATCCCTAAACCCTAAAACCTAAACAACAGGCTTAAGTAGGCCATCTTAGCGAATCGACACAAGACCAGAAGCTAACAAGTTCTTTCAGTAAAGATCCAGGCCTTTAGGGCATTAGCAAACCCGGAAGCCTTCAAGGAGTCGACAGGGGTGGTCCATGTATGCCTGTGTCTGAAGTTCTCCCACGCGGATCTATGGAGCGCAAAGCCATGGATCTCATGCAAGAGCTTGGAGTGAAGAATGAACATGTCGAGTGAGAGGTTATGCATACAAGCAGTTTACGGGCAGTGTGTGCGGGGTTCGCATTGGCAGCTACGCTCAGCTGTGCTGGTAGCTTGCGGCTTGCTTGCCCGCTCGTACAGCTCTACCGCGCTTTTGGCGCAGAGTGCAGCGATGTCAGTGATGCAGGCAACAGCCCCTGCTTCTCCCTGCAGCCACCTTCGAACACAAATTTTGATCTGGTGCTGCTGTGTTTCCCGCAAGGTTGTACACATTTAGGTACCAGAGACCCGCTTGACGAGGACGGTTGCCCTGAGGAGTGCGCAAGCAAGTATGAAGTTCTTATAAGGTATACCTGAACCGCTAAACCCCCCAACCCTAAATCATACATTATGATGTCGACAGTGGCTACTTCTTTCCTACCCTGCAGCCCTGCAGTAACTGGTCTGCTAGTCTACAAGGCGGAGGGCAAAAGCACGCCGAATTCATCTTTGTCTATTCCAACGTGTGCGTGTATGTCTATCATATAAATTTATCTATTTATAGAAAAATGTATATGCACATAAATGTATGCACAGTTGCACATATTTAAACAATTTGTTTTTTGGCCCGAACCCTAGGTGGTGCGTCCACCCCTGAAGTCTTTGGAGTTGACACTAAATTAAACCCTTAAGCCCCGGACCAAAGCCACAAACAAAGAAAACAAAACAAGCCAACGAAGGCTACAGAAGAAGCACGCTAAAGCAACCCATTCAAAGTCATCGCGCATGGTGCTGAGGGTTGAGGCTTCAGGGCAGAGGGTCTATATGGGTGTCGGGAAACCCCTGATCTCAGGTCCCTGCAGAGCAGCCTCCGTGTAGGTCGACGGATTGAGGGCACTGGCGCCAAGCATCCCAGCTGCACGGTTCGGGGTCGAGAGCTTAGGTTGTGTTGGGTGAGCGTTGGAATTGGAGGTGTTATCCTGAGGCAGAAGGCGCCACTTGCAAACCAGTTGCCCGCAGCAATGCCCGCGGCTGTCGAGAAGTTAGATTCTTGCAGGCACCCCTCACGACAAGGTACCATACTTGCCATACTTGTTGGGACTTCAAGGGTTCAGGGTTTAGACTGGAAACCTGCCAGGACTAGGTGTCCACAGTGCTGCATTAGAACTTAGACGGTCTGGGTTTGGGGGCGAAGCTACTCAACTGCCTGCTATAGCACCTCCTTTCTTTTCGCCTCAGGTATCGGGTGTATGAGGACATCTGCTCGGGCTCACCTCACATCACCACTGCCGCAGAAAGCCCAAGGACGGCTCTGCTCAGTTTTTCAGGTTGGTTCGTTGTTTGTAAATTGGCGTTTCGCAAGGCTAGGGGCGCACAACCCGCCGCTGTAGGGTTTGTCCGACTTTTTCTGCTCGAACCTGTTGTCATTGCGCTACCATGTTGACCGTGAGCTCTGTCCTTTCGCAGGCTGAAATTCCCTCGTGGGGTTGTGCTGATTGGGGCCGTGCTCGGTCTACGCTATGTGCCCGGGGCTTAACTCGACCTAGACTTGTGCGTGTGGGGGTCGCCAATGTGGATCTGCTCACGCATGGCACCCCCAAAACGCACTCTGCGCCACAGAGCTTGCAGTCGATGGTCAGCGCCTCATGCTGGGCAGGTGCAACAAAGACTCTGAAAAAGGAAGCCCCCCTTTGCTGCCTGAAGCTGGTGTGGCTCTTTCCGGGAGCCGCGATTTTGTAAGCTGTATGGGGTTACTGAATCCTCGTTGAGCATCTCACTTCTTTTCATCTGGCTTTCTGCTGGCTCTGGCTTTCTGCTGGCTCGTGAAAAGTTGCCATTGGACAGCACGGCACCAGCAGCACTTGCAAAACCTCTTCACCCCCCCCCCCCCAGCACTCCAGAACTTTGAGAGAAAAGGTCGGAAGTGCCATCGAAGGAATCGGCACCTCCCAGAATGCGCATCCAGATCGTGAAGGCTTGCGTTGCGCATGGGAAAGGATTGAGGTTGAGAATGGGCAGGGGGGGGGGGGGGGGGCTTGCCACAAAAACAGTCCGCAACCCTTGTGAAAACCTTAAACCCCAAACCCTCAGGGCCCCTACAACATCTTAAGCTCAAGGCCCGCAAGCTCTTGAACTCTCGGAATCCTACAAAATCTTAATCCCCCGGAAGCTCTGAACACCTGAAACCCTTATAAAGTAAGTCCCGTGTAGTAGACCGTTCCAGGAATCCCATGCTGCCGGAGATCAGGAGAGGCGCCTGAAGAAGCCGCGAGCCCGAAGAATAGCAATCCAGGCTCACGAGAAGCTGAGGTTGAGGGCTTCGGTGTTGGGTTTAGGGTTTAGGGTTTTGGGTTTAGGGTTTAGGGTTTAGGGTGAAACCGGATGCAAAGAGTAGTTGTAAATTTCTGAAAACGAATTAAATTCGTTGACTCAAGCATTCAAGTTACATGAACAAATTTATTCAACGAACTAAGCGAACGAACTAGGATTCAAGGGGTTCCTGGGCGCGGTCGACAGGCCGATATCACTTGGAGGTTCGTGGTGCTTGTTATCCCAATGATTAGTTGCATTTATAACCCACTGATAAGCCCCTTAAGTGGTCCTAATGTCGTGATAGTTGGGCTAGAAGTACAGTTATGATTGGGCTAGCTAAGTACCAGGAACCTTCAAGTAGAGCTCATCCTTGGCCCTGCATTCAAGGTTGGACAGCCCAAACTCCTCCTCACCTGCAAATCCATCTTTAGAGGTCAGAAGCTTCAAAGTTGGAGAAATGGGATGTTCCCCCCCTTCTCTAACAGTCCTTAATAGGAGGTTTAATAGGGGGACTACGAAGTATAAGGAGCAACATCCTAAGGTTAAACCCCTGTATCCCCTCTGTGCTCTTCCGAGGACTCTGCTCTTCGCGACTGAGGACTTGCCACCACCGACCTGGAAAGCCGATGAGGCGTCCCGTGTCAAGAGGTTTCCGAAAATCAGGGCACCCCGAATCTAGACCCCCGAATAGTAACATTCCCTGAAAATAAAGACCCCGATACGGTGCCCCTAGTTTCGGAAACACCCGTGTAGCCTGGACATCGTTTTGCGGGGTAAAGTTCGGTTCAGGGTTGTAGTTCCCGTATTCAACACGGGTTCAAAGCGAAGCTTCCATCAGAGAGGACGCATGCATCCTGGAAAGTGCATGTAGCATCAGGAAGCAATTGCCCGGGCTGCACTGTGTACCTCGAATGGTCCTCTTGCTAAGAAAACCCTGTCATAGTCATGAGAGAGTCTGAGGCGACCGCATTGTACTTGTATGTGGTTCCCTGGATGCCCAATATGGTAGCCTTCTGTGTGAGACCTCTTAGGAACCGGCTTAAGGATCCCATTGCAACTCATGAGCCGCTGCTCCGGCTCTAGGAGTCGAAGCATGGCGCAAGTCACACCCGTCATCCCGGCAAAGCCCGGGCTCTCTGAAAACCCTGCAGAGACTATTCGTGTAGGGTGTAGGGTTTGTAGGGTCCGGCTTCAAAAACGGGTTCACAGCATCCGGCATGGACCTCAGTTCCGAATTCAAAAGGGTGTATTGACCACAAACTCTGCTCCCGGCAGGTGTTGGGCAACGGCGCCTTGGCCCGCATCAGGATGCGGGGATTCTCGGAAGCCTATGCGGGGGTGAGGAGAGGGGATCTGCACAAATCCTACACAAGGGTGAGGAGTCGTCCTCTGAACTCCCAGCTCCCCGACATCCGAAGCAGCTTCGGGCTGCAGCTCACTTGTGGGCAGCTTAGGGCTTAGGGTTTGTGGTTGGCCTACGGAACAAAGTAGATCCAGCTCGGTACGGCCTCCGACTCCATTGCAGGTTCGGGGCTCGAAAGGCGGTATATCGCCCAGCCTAACAAGGGGGGAGCGTCGCCTGTGTGCTTTATGCTACATCCAGGGCAGGCTGGTGTAGATACCGAAAGCATGCTCAAACCGAAGGCTACGTGGACTATCCCGTCATGTTCGCGACTGGCATCCGAGCCTTCGGAGACGACAAGCTGTTCCTGGAAGTGCTGTTTCAGAACTTCTCCGGCACGCTGCGCCCCCGATGCACATCTTGGGAGAGGGTTTGGAGGCCGAACCCTGCGGGGCCTAAACCCTGAATTGCCCTAAATGGCGATCGCTCTGAGTTCGGGTCCCTTTGTGGTGGTCATAGTAGGGTTCCTTCATCTTTCCGTGCATATTCTTTCTGGGCCACCGTCATCTTTTTGAGACACTGACAACCAAAGCGCGAAGCTGGAGCTTAACTTTCTGGTGCCCCGGGCCTCAACCCTCCTTAAGACTGCTTTCAAGCAGGTTCTTTGAACCGCGTGAGAGCCATGCCTCAAAGAAGGCACCCTTCCACGCCCTACTTGGAGGTTCATGGTACTTGTCGCCCGGTTATAAGGACAGCTATTGGGTTATGAAGCACCATGAACCATAACCCGGTGATAAGTACAGTTCTTGAAAAACCTCCAACCCTAAACCCTGAACCCTCAACCTTTGAACCCCCTAAACCCGAAACCCTTACTAAACCCTGACCCATCTTATGCTGTTGAAGGCACGTGCCCGCCGACCTGGGTCTCTCGTTTTACTACGTGCCGGAGCTGCAGTCGCCCAGCACGTCAGAGGATGAAGGCCCATCTTCGTACTTCGGAAACGAGATCCGAAGAAAGACTGGCTGTGAGTTAGAGTTTAGGGTCTAGGGTTCAGGGTTCAGGGTTTAGGGTTTATGTGGTTTTTTGAGTATTTGTTACGCTTTTACGGGACTTCGGGGCTTCCGGACTGACCTGGACCCCGGGGCCACGCTGTGCGTTGAGGGTTCGCTTTGTTGTATGTCCGGGGTGGAATGAATGCATTGTGGCGTGCGATATAGCCCTGCAGCTGCATGTGTCCCAGAATGCTTTGTGAGGGAAGAGAAAATCTTTGAGATTACGTGCTGCACCCGCACCCATGCCTGCAATGCTGCGTGCTTGTTCCAGGGGAGGTGGCAGCTTCCACAGCAACGCAGCCGGTGAAGCAGCGCCAGGAGGCAGAGTTGAGCAACCGGGGGAGCGAGCCGAAGGCTGTTAATTACAACTGGACAGAGGTACTATATCCCCCTTGGGAATAATTTTTTTGTTTTTCTAAAACCCAAGAGGGTATTAAAAATATTATTTTTGTTATGGTTCAAAGGGGAGTATAGGGTAGAGCTTGGAGTCTGGTGTGTCCCAGAAAAACCAGGCTGCAGCACTCCTCCTGGGTGTTGACAGGTTTGTCCACGTAGTCCTGCATGGCTCTGAAAGCCCTGGAATGATAGATAGCCCAGAAGAAGCACTGCCGTAGAATGCACAGGTGTGAGTCCGGGTCTGCAACGAAAGGGTGTGCTTTGCCTATCGTTCCAGGCACGGGAGGAGCAGGAGAAAGCCGAAGAATCCTGGCGCATCAAGTAGTGTTGACGTGTATTCGCTGAGCTGCTTTGGTGACACACACAGAGACACACTCCCTCTCCCTCTAGCTCACTAACTCTCCAACTCTCTCTCTCGCTCTCCCTCCCTCCTACTCTGCCTCTCCAGAATATGCAGGCACTCACATTGATCGTTGCTTGCAGAGAATGCATTCGAGCCTGCGTTTCAGGCTGCTTGCAGAGATTGCGCGACAGTTCTCGCTCCCATGCGACCAAGCCCGCGAATCTTTTCGTTGTCAGAACTGCAGCTTCCCACCCTAAGGAAGGGGCCGCATCCGTTGCACCGTCGGCCATGGAGGCTTGCACCACTAACCCGTGCTAAGTTGTTCTCACTTAGCATGGGCATGACTTGTTCAGCCAATCCAACAGATTACACGGTTCGCGTCGCAGCTGTGCCCCCATGCCAGGGTTTAGGGTTTAGGGTTGGTATGCATGGAGTCCAGTTGCAAAAGGGTTGGTGTTCAACTCAAAGCTGGACGCACAGCCTCTTCATCTCTCGGCTTTTGAACAACATGTGCCACATTCTCCACAGCACAACTTGCACTGCATGCGTGGTGATCAATAATCGTAGGTTTCGATGCAGGTACGTTTTCACAGAATGGAGCATGAGGATGAGGGTGGCCGAGGACCTTCATCACGTGACATCCGCTCGCCTCCGCAATCCTCCGCACAAACTTGCAAGCCTGCAAGAAAAGCGTTTCAGAAAGAGCCTGTGTTATCCGGTGTTCACATACACACACTTGTTCCATATAGGAGTAGTAAGAAAACGAAAGCTGGGAATGTCAGCACGTGGTTCCTAAGTTCCCTGTGAGGGAGAGGTAAACAGTAGGTTTGGATTGGCAGTTGAAACACACGCGCACACACACACACACACACCCAGGCTGGGCAAAGGAATGCTTTACTCTGTCTTACTCTTCCCCTGATATTTTAAACAAAACATGCGTGATAGACTGCACTGTCGGTGCACAGAAGCAGCCATAGCCCCGGAGACACACTGGCTGACCTCCGAATCGTTAGTTAAACATGCGCCATCGCTCCACTGCTTGCTAGCAAAAAATGCTGACATGACCTTCAGCTCACTGCTGCATGCACAGTCTTTTCATCTCTCGGCTTTCTTGCACATGAGTTTCACACCAGCCTTCAACTGCGCAATCGTACTACGCATGGGTGACACCTGCTCGGCAAAAATGCTTGTCCCCCTGCCAAGACGAGACGTTTCAGAAACAGCCTTTGCGATCAGGTGTGTCACTCACACCACATGCCACACACATACACAACACACACACACACACACACACACACACACACACACACACACACCCACGCACGCACGCACGCACGCACGCACGCACGCACGCACGCACGCACGCACGCACGCACGCACGGCACGCACCGCACGCACCGCACGCACGGCACGCACCGCACGCACCGCACGCACCGCACGCACCGCACGCACCGCACACGCACCGCACACGCACCGCACGCACCGCACGCACAACACGCACAACACGCACAACACGCACAACACGCACAACACGCACACACAGACACAGAGGTGGGCTCGTCGCAGTCTCGAAACCAACGATATTTGCAGCAATGTCGAGTAATCATGTAACTAATTAGTAGTGATAGTACTAGCCATGGAAATGGGAATTATAGTACTATGAATATACATATGATGTAACAGATATCCGGCATCATGCTCCTATGTGTCGAATCTGCAACATCCTCTTCACTTTCAAAGGCCTCGCAGAGCCACGCCCTGCAGCTAGACGAGGATGAGGAATTCTGGGCTCAGGCAGGGATGCTTAGGGTTTAGGGTTTAGGGTTTAGGGTTTCCCAGTCCGTGCTCAAAACAAGGGCTTTGACGGCAAAAAGGGGATTACAGCACGGCTTTCAGATCCACGCTGCCGCCTTAAACTTCTGGATCTCAAAGCCTTTCGTCAACGTTTGCCAATTGTCAAAATCATGCCAAAACGCACGCTAAATCGACTCCGCTCCGTGTGGCGGCTTGAGGTTCAGGGGCTTTTTGTTTCCAGAAGCTGCTGCTAACCAAATCACCTAGTCTGACTCGAGGTTTCTTTTGGCAAGCGGATGTTTCTGTGCAGAGGAGAGCGATGCTGGCGAGGGCTTTGAGGAGGAGCTCCCCAGATTCAGTACGCTCCCTGAAGAAGCTGCACCCCTCCTATTCTGAACGCTGTGAGACTTGAATCGTGGGGCCAACGCTGCCGCTTGACTCACTGCGCTCATTGCAGCAAGGATCGCCCTACTTGAACACTAGGGAGGGTTCGGATCATGTGGTTTTTGAGGTGCGCGATCGGATTCCTGACGTTTTCCAAATCTGATTTAGGGTGTTTAGGATTTCGGGTTTAGGCACCTGAAAAGGCATGTGCATACAGCGGTGCTCCCAACTTGCCCCACGCATGCCTTGCATATTTGGAGTACGTACCTCCTCCAGACAGCCTCCTCTTGTGCCACACATGGCCATGAGACCCCAAACGGGGGCTTCACAACGAAGTGCACATGACTGGCAGACGCCCTTTTGCCTCATGAAACCTCTGGACCATCCCGCGACTTTGACCCCCGAAACCATCACTGGGTGAGGGTTTAGGTTTTAGGTTCTAGGGTTCCAGGGGGTTTACGGTTCGAAGTGCAACTGCGAAGCTTCCCTCAAGATTTTGCACAGGAGCTTCAAAATGATTTGGACAAGAAGGCCTATGCTGGCGGGTCTAGGGTTCTGGGGCAGCTGGTCCGATCTTGCCGAACGCTTTTGGGACGCTCCAAGCTTAACTTTACCACTCGTACGGGGCTGCGCCCTGGGATAGACTGTGCATTTGATTGTAGATTCTCAGTGGCCCGTGTCGTCGCTACTTCCTTATTTTCCGTGGAGGCACGGAAGGATCGGCAGCAGCCTTGTGTTTGTACCGATAGGATCTGCCGCATCTCGGTGTGTTTTCCCTAGAATCGAAGTGAAGTACCAAGAAGCAAATGCAGATTCAAGTCCAGGGGTGCCTGCGTTGCACATGACCTCGTACATTGCCTCTCCTGAGCGTCTCCCAACCGCTCGAGCAGCAAGCACCGACGCCCAGAGGTGGACCAAACTTTGTTCGGCTTCAGTGGTCTACCGACCCGACCTCAGGCGAAAGTTGTGCTCTGAAGGGATCAGATTTACGTAGGTTCCGCACTGGTTGTTCAGCAAATCTCACGGCGGGAGTCCCCTCCTTCCTACAACACTCCACCTTAAACCCTGCTCAAGCCATTTTGGCCGAACTTCCTTGAGCCCTCTTGTAAGAGGTTTTAAGGACACCGGGACCAGGCCGTGTCCAGGGCTCATGGCGCCGTACCGAGCAACAATGCTGGCAATCTCGGTGCTGACCTGTGTCAGAAGTGTAGACGGCACATGGTGCTCGTCTGCAGATTCAAGCAGCTGTTTGGGAAAGCCTCTGTTCCTCTCCAAGCTTCCGACTTACCTGGGACCTTTCGGTATGGGCTTTGCTGCTCCCACTGCGCTGGATTGGTATGGGAACAGCACCCAGGGACTTCTGGTGGGAGTCGGCGATGTGCACATGCACACTGGACTGCGGTACTTTGAGCGCGAAGAGAACGGAAGCTTTGTGGAGCGCACGGGATTCCGCAATCCTTTCGCTGGAATCGACCTGTCCTCTCACGTACTTGTGGCCCCAAGGGCTGTGGACTGGAACGCGGATGGTAGGATGGACCTCTTACTGGCACATCCTTCGGGACATGTTCGTCTCTTCCTGCAAGACGAAGAGGGCGCGCCTCAGGAGACTTGGTCCAGCTTCCTGGCTTCCATCCGCGTGGCCAGGTGTTTCGCTCTGCCGTTTCCTGTAGATTGGGACGGAGATGGGCAGCTCGACTTGCTGGTAGGAGACTGTTTGGGTCACATCCTCTATTTTCAGGGTGTTGACGGAAGTTTCATCCAGAGAACTGGTCCGGAAAACCCGTTTTCGGCCATCTCAATCGGCTCCAATGCCATCGTGTATCCCTGTGCTGTTGATCTGGACCATGACGGAGATCTCGACTTGGTGGTAAACAGCGTGAGATCCATGCAGCTGAGTTTTTTTCGCCGCACTGCAGACGGAGGCTTGCTGGAGGTAAGCGGGGAGGCAAACCCCTTTGCTACAGTTTGGGGACGCTACCCGAGCAGCATTGACTTGGACGGCGATGGCACGTTGGAGATCATGCTAAACAGTGAAGAGGGGGTCAGGTTTTATCAGCACACGGCCGACGACCACACGCTGGTAGAGAGGTCACGCTACATGTATCCTTTCTCCTCCGTGCAGAGGCAAAAGGTCGAAATAGTCGGTCTCGAGGCCACCAGCACTGGGGCACTTCACCTGTTTGCCATATCAGGTGGCTGGCTAAAGACTTTCGAAGGCAGATTGGACACCCCCTTCCAGGAGCGCATAGGTGTCAAAAAACATTTGAGAAGCATCAAGAGGAAAATTGAGAACATCACAACATTTGCTAAACATCAACAAAAAGTTGCAAACAATGAGCTTGCTAAAACATCAAGTTGCTACAATGAGCTAGCTTCCTCCCCGGTACCCTGGTCTTCTGGTCTGTGGGATGCTTCCGGACCCTAAACCCTAAACCCTGGTCCCTGCTGTTTTGGTCCTCTGGTTTGCTGGGTCCCTCTGGTTCCGTGGTCCTCTGGTGTCGTGGTCATGTGGTCCGGATACTCATTCTTGAAAGAAATCTTAATATTAAGGGTCTTAGTACTAGTAATAGTGGTCTGAGCAGAAGGCTGCGACGCCCCGTGCAATCCTTCCTGCAGAATCCGAAGACGTGCTCCAAAAGCATATGCATCCTTTCCAAACCCCATCGAGCATGGTGTTTGCAAAGGGCCTACTCCCCACCCCCCCGCTTGTTTCAGGAATGGACCCAGTTCTAAGCTGTGCAACGCTTGCTGCAAAACCCATCTGGGTCCTTCCAAGCCCAATCATGCGAGCATCGTGTTTGCAACTCGGGCCGCTTGAAGCGGGCAGCCTTTGGATAACATGCTGGAATTTACATGCCGTGGAAGAGTGAGAAATGTTGTAATCAACAGGTTTTGGAGCCCTGCGCCCTGGAACACGCAGGAATGCTGTAATTTTCAAGGTTTAGAGCCAGAAATTGAAATGATATTTCTCAGCATATAGAGCGCGTGAAGCTGCATTTCGTAATTTTTAATTGCTTACTCAATTGTTCTTGATGTCTATCTTTTTTTCTTGATGGGGCCTAGGGCAGATGTTTTGCTGTCTGATGTCTTTAAGTCTCTTTGATGTTTCGCCCATGTGCGAGGAGTTGGTGGGACCTTCCAACCCCACGAGGCACATGTACCTCCCTGCAGCATCAGCAGTTTCTCGCGTGGACTGGGATCAAGACGGCTGTCTTGATCTGCTGGTTGGGCAAAACAGAAATGTCCGACTCTATCGGGGAATCGCGTGTGGAGTTTCGGGGGATCACCTCTGGAAGGCTTTTGAAGAAGTTGCCGACAGCCCTTTTGCAGGCATTCATGCCGGCAGGGGCGACGCCTACCCTGTTGCCACTGACTGGAACCGCGACGGCCACCTTGACCTGATCTTGGGAGAAGGTTCAGGCAACATCCACTACTTTGAGGGCACGGCCAACGGAAGCCTCGTGGAACGCACGGGAGGGCAGAATCCCTTTGCTATGATTCATGTGAAGCGCTACAGCTCCTTCAGCGTGACGGATTGGGATGGAGATGGGGAGCTGGATTTGATCGTAGGACGATGGACCGGCCAGCTTCGTTTTTTCAAGGGCACCGCGGGACGTATCAAGGAGCTCACTGGTTCAGACAATCCCTTTGCGAAGATCAGCGTGGGCAGACGTCCTGATCCTTTTGCTGTCGACCTCGACGGCGATGGGCGGCCTGATCTGGTAGTGAAAAACAACGCAGGGCGGCTTTACTTTTATGAACGTGGCAGTTGCAAGGTGCATTACGGCTGTGGTCGCGAGCAGCAGGAAGTAAAGGGCTTCTGTCAGGCATCGGGCCAATGTTCCTGCAAGAATGGGTACGGAGGGCCGGACTGCACCCAGTGCGAAGATCTCTACTTCTCCGTTCGCGGCGAGAAATCGCTGAGCTCCATGTGCATGGCCTGCCCAGGCCTGGTGAGCAATAAGGTGTGCAGGCGACGAGGGCGCTGCCTGGATGACCAGGTCTTGAGAAATGTCACTGCTATGGCCATGGAGGACGCAAGGGCTCTGTATGGCCTTGAGCTGGGAAACGTTCAGCCCGGAGAGTGTATTTGCAGTGCGCCTTTCTCTGGCCCAGATTGTGGAGAAGGCAGCTGTCCAGCTGGACATGCTCTGAAGCTGGACCTGCAAAGCCCCAACAGCACAACCTTGTACCCATTGTGGGAGGCCTGCTTCCCGTGCGGGCAAGGCCGTTTTAAAGATCTGCCGGGCAACGAGCCTGACTGCGTGAAATGCCCCGTCGGCAAGTATCAAGACCAGGAGGGCAGTGCGGAGTGTAAGTTGTGTCCTGCCGGCAAGTACCAGACTGAGGTCGGATCTTCTGTATGCGTATTGTGCCCGCCGGGCAAGCATTCCCCTGAGGGGGCCTTCTCGTGTTCGACATGTTTTGGTTGCAGCTGGTGGCATTGGCCGCTGACAACGTTTGGTTGCTGCCTGATGCTTGTGCTGATCTCTTTTACGACGCATCGATGCCTGCACTACGTGAGGAAGAGGCGTGCTTCACAAGTTGCAGAGTGCCTCCTTGCTGAAGTCCGCGAGGCGAAGAGCAGAGGCTTGACAGGTGACAATGTTGTTGGTGAGTTGGCACCGACTTGGGCAAAGGCTCAAGGCCAGGGCTTCACTGCAGTGTGCCAAGCTGTCTTAGACGTCTTCGTCGTGACGTTGCAGAGCTGTCACGAGGACCTTCCCACCGTCCGCACGATCAAAAGAAGTGCTGAGAAGTGGGCCTGGCAAGATGCTGCGCGCGCAGCTGAAGATCTGCTACTTGCGGCTCGACGGGAATCCGAAATGCGAGGTATTGCGCTCGAGTACATCCTGCAAAACTTCGAAAGTGAGGTTGCCAGGAAAGTTGTGCAGCGGGAATGGCGGCAAGTTGATGGCCAGGTTTGCACTTTGGACACCTGCATCATGAGATACGAGGGCACTCGTGATGTGCCTCCGGCTGAATGGGTCTCAGCCCCCACTGCAGCGCCACCTGCAGATCCCACATTCACGCAAATGGCACCAGTGCTTGCCTTTGGCGAGCTGAGTGCTGGATATGGGCAGTTGTGTCCTCGAGATGGGGAAGTCCATTGCAGCTTTGTGGACGGTGTTCATCGACAAGGTTCGAGCTTCCAAGCGAACCGCTTCCTGTCGTGGGTGTGGGGTTACAATCTATCTACTGCCTGTGCTGCCTTGAGATCATGGCATGATGACCAGAGGAGAGTCAACCCAGCTTTCCGGCCAGAGACGATTGCAATTTGGTGGTGTTTCTTCTGTAACAATCAGTTTCGTTTTCTCCAGGATCAGAAAAGGCAGACTACTGCAGATCTTTCCGTCGTGTTCGGGGATCGCTTGAAGGCTGTTGGAAGGATGCTCATCCTGATGAATGACTTGCTGCAGCCGGATTACGTGAAGCGTATTTGGTGCGTGTTTGAGGTATTCGTAGCGTCCACAAATGACATCCCGATTTCTGTTTTGCTGCCTGAGGCAGCGGTGGGGCGGCATGCTTTGGTGTCCATCGATCAGCTCAAGGCTACATGCAAGGTGAACGCGGAGAATGCCACTGCCACCTTCAAAGACGACGAAGATGGCATTAAAGATCTAATTCGAGGTGAGCACGGCTCTTTTGCTTATGTAAACACAGTCGTGGAGCGTGCTCTTCTGTTTGAGGTCGTGCAAATGACACGATAAGTGGAGGTCTCCCTTCGAGCCGACCTGTCAAACTTCATTTTTCAGAAGCAGTCAATAGAGCTGCGCGAACGGCGGCCGTGCTCAGCACTGCCGAAAGCCTGCAACCCAGGGTGGATAGTTGAGCCATTCAAAGACCAACCGTGTCATATACTTAGGGGTACTTGGAAATAGTTTTTCATGTTGGGGCACTAGAATTCCGAAGAAACAGTTCAAGTTCAGCATAGTGTAGATGTCCCCATTTCAGCTTCTCCCAGGTTCCTGAGCCAAGAGGAGGGCGACGCCTACCGACCCAGCGATGTCAAGGGTCCGGGCCACGAGTGGTGGAAGGCCGGCGAGGAGGCGAAGCCCACGGAGGCCTGCCACGCAGGAAGTCACTATACTATCAATTGCTTAGGGACCCCCCGAAATGCAAAAAATCTTCCTTATAAGGATGATATAGGGATTCTATTTTTCATTTTTGGGGGTTCTTAAGCAAATAGTAGTATAGCTGACGGGCACTGAGCGCATAGACCTCCCTGAGCCTAGAAATCTCGGCATCGCACTTGTACTCATGTAGCCCCCTGTGGTGAAGGAGCAAGGCATAACTCAAGCTAAATAGGATATAGGGTTTAGGGTTTAGGGTTTAGGGTTTAGGGTTTAGGGTTGAGCAGACAGAGGTCGAGGAGGCAGCGGATGCGAACATGGTGGCTTGGCGAAGAAAAGCCTGCTAACTGTTAGAGGCCTTGACCCACCACCGTCTCCTTCTCATAGGAATTTTCCCTTGGGCCTGTGGACGAAAGGGAGCCTTAAACTGCAGAATTCATTATAGTAGACTTAGTGAAGAGAGCATAATCTCCAGCTTTGGTGCCCTTGTTGGTACCAAAGAGATTGCCTTTGGCATGCAAACCGAACAGTTTCCCTTCGGGGCCCCAGGCCATCGCTTCAGCAAAGAGGCTGGCGACTGGAGGCGGCAGGAGACACCAGGCGAACGCTGAGCATATACATGTATACATATATATATATATATACATATATATATATATATGGTACCCCCCCTCCTGGAGAATCTACCTCTAGAGGTTGGGAGTTTAAGATTATATATATATATATATGCTAACCCCCCCCCCCCCCCCGGGTTATCCACGCTTGTGGTTGCGAGCCAATTAAATCGTTCAGGGCCGCGGTGACCCCTGAACTCCGCCCCCCCCACAAAAAAAAAAAAAAAAAAAACAATCCTCTACATAACGCAAATGTATGCAATCCTTGAGATGCTGAGTCCTCTCCATCTGTCCAAACACTGGGCACAGCGACCTCCTCCCCTCCCTTCCGCTCCGCTACGCTCTCTGGTTTTTGTAAATGCTTTTTCTTTCAGGGCTTATCCTGAAAACCCTATCGGTTAAGGTTTAAGTCTTGTAAAAAGAGACGCCCCGAAACCCTATAGGGTTTAAGGCTTAAAGCCGATAGGGTTTAGCGTTAAACCTGGAAACCTGAACCTTTAGATCCATAGGGTTTCAAGGTTAAGCAATCACACCTAAACCTTTACATCCTATAGGGTTAATAGGTTTGAAGACTTAAGATCTAGGTATTTAAACCTAAGCCCATGGAGTTTAACCCGTAAGCGTTTACGATTTAGGCATCTAAACCTGAACCCTTTAGGGTCAAGACCCGGAAAGCCTATAGGGCTCTAACAGCCTCAAAAGTTTTAACCCCATAGGCGATGAAGGTATACGTGCCCAGACCTTAGGTTTTTAAGCCTTTAAACCCATAAAGTCTAAAGGTGTAGGGATTTTCAAGGTTTATCTCTAAAGCCCTCACGGGGTTAGCCCTATAGGGTTTGAACCCTCTAGGCCTAGAGGGTTCAACAGTTTAGGGCTTAAGGTTTAGACATTGCCTATAGGATTAGAGCCTGAAAAACCCTATATGGCTACAGGCGTAAATCCTTAAACCTAAAATCCCATATGGTTATGCCTCTGTTTTTAGGGCTTGGTGGAAATGCAAAGAATAAGCAGGTATCGGGTTCAAAGGTTTAAGGGTCTTCAAGGTTTATAAGCCCATAGAGTTTAAACCATAAGGGCTTACGGTTTAGGCATTTAAATCTAAATCCTAAGCCCTTTAGGGTCAGAACCCTGAAAGCCTATGGGGCTCTAAAAGCCTCAAAAGTTTTAACCCTATAGGCACTGAAGGTATACATGCCCAGACCTTAGGTTTTTAAGCCTTTAAACCCCATAAAGTCTAAAGGTGTAGGGATTTTCAAGGTTTAGCTCTAGAGCCAGCACTATAGAGTTTAAACCCTATAGGCCTAGAGGGTTCAAAGGTTTACGGCGGAGGCATTACCTAAAGGATTAGAACCTTATAGCCCTGTGTACGACTCACCTTTACGTACTATTTGATGGTTCTGTTTCCCCTTTCAAAGTTTTAAGGATTTTAAAGAATTTAAAAGGAGCCTTCAATTCTTTAAAACCCTCAAACCCCTTAAGATTTTGAAAGGCCTCTGGCTTTCAAAATTGTAAGGATATTAAGGATTGTAAAAGGCCACTTAAATGCTTTAAAATCCGTAAAATCTTCAAAAACGTTAAATTATTTTGGGAAGGGCCCGGCCCATTTGAATTTTTTTAAAACCCTTAAATTCCTTAAATCCTTGAAATTTTGAGACAAAATTGCTATTTTGGGAAAAGGCCCGGCCCATTTAAATGTTCTAAAGCCCTTGAAATCCTTAAACTTGTCGAGACACACGGGCCGGTACAAGCCGGTACACAACGCTACAAGTTGTACCGGCCCCGCCCCTGGAACCAAGAACCAAGAACCAAGATTGCAGGGAGGTCTTGCCCTGCAATCTTGGTTCTTGGTTCTTGGTTCTCTGGGGCCGGTACAACTTGTACCGATTTGTACCGGTTTGTACCGGCCGTATGTTTCGACAACATAGAGACCGGTACAGACCGGTACAAATCGGTACAAGTTGTACCGGCCCCATGGAACCAAAAACCAAGAACCAAGATTGCAGGGCAAGACCTCCCCGCAATCTTGGTTCTTGGTTCTTGGTTCCAGGGGGCCGGGGCCGGTACAACTTGTACCGATTTGTACCGGTTTGTACCGGTCTCTACTGTTGCAATATAAACATATAGACAAGCAACCAGATATAAGGAAAGAAAGAGAATATAAATCAGCACGCTGGGACAAAGAAAACAAATCACGAACGACAAACAGAAATACGCAGTGCCCGAACAAGAAAAACACAAAAGAAGCAGAAAAGGCGTGGATAACTGGGGGGGGGGGGGGGGTACCATATATGTATATATATATATATATTGATATATATTGATATACTTGCACATTATGGAGACTCATACATTGCATAGTGCTTTCAACTTGATCTGCAAGCGCGGTTCGGACAGGGTTGGGTGGGAGTGCCACACTGGGGAGGTCTGCCAAACCTTTTCGGCTTTCAGGGCTTGCAGCTTGTGGTGGAAATAGCCATGTCTGAAGTTTGACAAAAGCTACGAGACCCATCTGAACGGGCAAAGCCTCAAACTGGCCAGTGGGGTAGAACGTTGGGCATGCCCATTTTGGGGGGTTGTGGGGGTTCACGGTGTATAGGGTTCAGGGCCCACTTTAAGAAGGCAGTTGTCGGCCAATCTTCGAGTTCACGCTCGAGTCGGAATGGTCAGATGACCACTCCCTTCAGGCACCTGCGCAAATGCAGCCGGTGCCGGTGGATGAGGAGAAGCCCCTCGCCAGCACAGCGAGAGGGGTCGCGGCACGGTGTATGCGAGGCATTTCGTAGTAGGTCATCCATCACCCAACCTCTTCGACACTCGATCTCCGTGTCTCTTTTCTCTCTTTGCTCCCTCTCCTCTCTCTCTCTCTCTCTCGTTTTGCTGTCTCTGTCTCTGTCTCCGTCTCCGTCTCTGTCTCTGTCTCTCTCTCGCTCCATATCGCCATTTTGCAATCACTACGTGTTTCCTTGCCAGCGGTCTTCCTTCTCTGCAGTCTTCTCTGGGCTCTCTGCCTTGGTCTCTCTGCCTCCCTCTCTGGTCACCACGGGTCCCCTCTCCTCTCCCTCACTCTACCCCGCTCGCTCCAAGGACGGATACAAACACAAAGAGCCGGAGCAAAGAGGCAACCCCATGGGATTTTTAGTTGGAGGTTCATGGTACTTAATAGCTCAACAAGACCTGCACTTAGAAATAATCCACTTGTAAGCCCCTGAACGGTTATTAAGTACCATGAACCTCCAAGTATTGTAAACCCAACCGCGGCTCCTCCGAAGCCCAGGAAAATAATTCGTGTCCCGTTACTGTCCTGAGCACCTCACCCTTCTTAGGTAGGATTAAGGGGGTCCGTAACAGGGGAACCCTTCTCAAACCTCTCTTCTGGCTCTCTTACACAGGGACGAGGTTCTATTTCCCCAAGGGTCCCCCTAACCTAAACCCTAAACCCTAAACCTAAACTTGGATTTGCCCGGAGCCTTGCTAGCGCGCCAGTGTGAGAGTCGAAACCCGAAACCCTAAACCGGGTGGTTTCAAATCCCGCGGACTAGCAGATACACGGTCGTGGGTCGAAGAACTAAGACCTGCTGATCGGCTTTTTACAGGAGTAGTACCAAACCATCAACCCTGCCTGCGGTTCGGCCAGCTATGCCGGAGCGAAAAAGAAAAACCTAAAGCCTAAACCCTAGAACCCTAAACCCTAGACCCTAGACCCTAAACCAAAACCATCAATTTTCCTACGGATCTCGCGGCAGGTGTCAAGCTTCGCCGTGACAAAGGCCATGAACGTGGCAGCAGAACTCAGGCCAGGCCAGCCCCAAGCCCAGGGCGCTGCCGCAGCCCAACTAAGGGTTTAGGGTTTAGAGTTTAGGGTTTAGGGTTTAGGGTTTAGGGTTTAGGGTACGCCCTGACTTCTGGATCTCACAACCTTGTAGGTTTGAAGTGTTTCGGCTTTGAAGGGTCTAGGGCAACAGGGGGTTTGGAGGGGTTTAAGGTGGAGTGCCTAGCTCCGGACTCCGAGACAGCCTTCTTTGTAGGTCTGGGTTCCCCAAAAGGGACCGTAGCTTGCAGAACCGGACACAGCTTCATGCGGCAATTTCCCAAACATCGGGGATCCACGAACAGGCGTACTTACTTTAGAAAGTACGAGTACCCCTTGCTATGAGAGTTTTTCATTACCAACCAAGGGTACTTTAAACTTTCTAAAAAGGAAGCTTCCCAAGTCGGAGATGCAGGCGGAAGGCTGCTGAGCAGGCCGAAGAGAGACAGGCGCCCTACGTTTGGGGGCTCTGAAATGTTTAGGGTTTGAGGGTGAGTTGGGGCTTTGGGGTACGAAAGGGGGTTGGAAGGTTTGGAGGCCCAGCCAGCAGCTTAGCAGTTTGGGCTCAGAGTTTCAAGCAGACCTGTGGAGCTGTCAGCCCGACACCAGTGCACAGCTAGACTGACGGCAGGCACGGCGGCGGATCCGAGGCGAGGGCAACGACGCGGAGGCGTTCCGGTGGTTCAGATTCCTAGCCCGGTTTTTTTTCCCAGATGTGAGCGACCCCAAAAGCCAAAAAAGCCTCAAGATGCCTCAGCCCCCACGTCTTGTAGGGCTGATTTAGGGTTTAGGGTTTAGGGTTTAGGGTTGAGGGTTTAGGGTTTAGGGTTTAGGGGCTACTTTCATCATTGAGTTCCAGGTGCCCACCACACTTGGCCAGAATCCAGCCGTAAGCCCTTGCAGAATGAACCCGAACCTCGGAGTGGAAGCCCGTGTCATCCTACTCGAAGGTTCGTGGGTAGTTATAAGTAGGGTACTAAGTACCCCAGTGAAGGTTATAACCAGTTTTAACTTTAGTTGCCCTACTTAGAACCCCCCCTCTAACTACCCATGAACCTCCAAGTATTGCCAGCAGGGCGGCGACCTTGGATTCTTCGACGGGCTCTTCCAGGCATTGGCTCGTCAGGGTCAGATCCCGCAAAGGCACCTGTTAACATGAACCATCTGGAGCGTATGCGGGATGCGACGGTTCTGCTAACGCATGACAGCATGGCAAGCACGAAACACCCACGACCCTCCAACCCTCACGCCCAAAACCCTCACACATCCCTAAACCCAGAACTTCCTAAACCTTTAACTCTAAACCCTAAACCCAAAAATCTTTAATCCTCCCTAAGCCCGCTTCGCCCGCATCCCCAAAAAAGAGCCAGTGTGAGAAGGATCCGAGCTGGAGCTCTTGCACTCCAGCCAAGGCAACCCTGGGTTGAGCTCCGCTGGGTTTTGGGCCTTTTCGGTCAGGGTTTTATAGGGCTTGGGGTTTGTTTAGGGTTTGGGGTTGTTTAGGGTTGTTTAGGGTGCGGCTTCGGGTTTCGGGGTTAGGGTTTAGGGGTTTAGGGATTAGGCCTGGATGCAAAAGGGATTAGGGATGAGGGACCCTCGGTGTGGTTGTGATATGTCTATGGTAAATTTCGGGCATTCTTAAGATGCAAAGTGATGGTAATAAGCTGTATTTTGAAGATTTCTTTATGAAAACTCAAGTCAATACACATCGGTGCCTCCAGCGTAAGATGGGAGAGTCTCTCTTCTCTCCCTGGTTACTTGGGCGGGCTCATGCGCCGCTCACGTGCCCGTTGGCGCCTTCAGGGCTGCGCAAACAACATCCATAGAGGTCCTTACAGTAAAAAGTCCTTAAACCCTAAAATTCTAGAACCCTATACCCTAAACCCTGTCGGCCAGCTATGCGGGAGCGAAAAAAGCCCTGTGACCAGGCTGGTTGTGCTTGTCTTTGATTGCATGATATGCGACTTAACATACTAGAAGCAAACAAAAATCGATACTGGGCTTTCCGACAAACTTCCGCATCAGTCAGTGGGGGGGGGGGGTCTCGTGCGCAGTCTTGCAAGAGTAATGCAGCTATGGGCAGCTACTTCTAGTTGCTTCCACTAAGAGTCATAGAGCTGCAAGGCCTGCAATGAGATCGTCAAAGCTCTGGAAGAGGAGGACGATGAGGAGCGCGATCACAATCACCATTGCCAGGTTCGAGCTGTCAGAGTATGCCCCCATACACATCTGACTTCAAAATCTGGACCTCTGTGGGCTCCTGAAGCTCATGAAGCCCTGGTATGACAGCACGTGGAAATTCCTGAAGGGTGGGCTGGCGATTGGCGTTTGATGGTGGATGGTGGTGGGTGGGTCCTAGATCTTCTTGGTGGTGTTGCCTGTGCTGGGGCTGGGTATGCTGTTGGGGCTGGTGCTGCTGCTCCTGCCGGTGTTGCATGTAGTGCAGAAGAGAGACTACGCGCAGAATGGCACATTAACCCCTGATCCTAAATGTTTGGCCTTGCCCAGCTCACGGTGCCTTGAAAGGACAATGCTGAGCCGGAACAGCCTGAGGAGAAGCAGGCGGGGTGTGCCATGGTGTCCAGACGTAGCTCAAGATTGGTGATTGGTGTGATGCTGGTGGTAATTCTGCAGGTGGTGCAGTCGTTGCCTTTTGCCAATGCAACAGTGAATAACAGTGAAAGAGTCCTCGGCATGGCTTCACGTGCACAGTTGGCCGTATGTCTCGTGATCTATTTGAAGTGTTCCCACCCTCCACCCCCCCCAGAAACTGCGTGGGCGTTGAAGATTGTCTTTCTGCCAGGACGAGCTGTTATACCCTATAACCCCTAAAAAAGGCCCTCTATAGGGTTCATTATGGGGGTTTTGGGGCCTAATAGCCCATCCTAGTGACCTGGTGAACTGCCCAGGAGGCCGATGGAAAGTCAGACGCAGCAGAGTCAAGCCAGGGCTCGGGCTCAGAGTCGCGAGCCGAGTCGAGCGACTCCGCGTGACTGACCCACTGATCCGCTCTACTCCCAAAGATGCGGAGTTGGAATTGCGAAGTTTGGCACCAAGTAGTAGGGTAGGTAGCCTTTAACCTTTTTGGGGTAGTAATCCCCTTAGAATCCCAAAGGTTAACTTCGAAGTCCGCCAGGTTACAGGTCTTTGTGTGATTCGCTCAAGCACACAGTGACCACCGGGTTTTGGGGTTTATGTTGTGCCTAGTGGTTGCTTTCTGGCAAAAGCTGTTCATCTCGGACAGTAAGTCCTCACATCCAGATCTTCTAATGTTGCGACTTTTGCAGCACAGGAGGCGCAGCTCGATCCCACGAAGCTTGCCAGCAAGGGCCTGCAGGGGACAGACACTCTAGGCTTACATACCAGAACTTTGTTCTTCACGAGTGAACATTACTGCCGTCACGCTAATATCTACGAAGCGAGCGCAAAGACTGGCTCACGGCCGATGACGGCTCCTCTCAAACGAGACACGCTGTCACGGAGATAGCGAATGCCACCTCGCTCATGCCAGAAGTGCATGCAGCTGTTGTGTTGCGTGAAAAATGTGTGGGGGTTTAGGGTTTAGGGTTTAGGGTTTAGGGTTTAGGGTTTAGTGGAAGGCAGGGAGAGGGCAGAAGGCATGGAGGATCCATGGTGGTGCATTCTGATACTCAGCGCACGACGAGTGCAGCGCATCAGCTTGAGAAATGTCAAGTAGCACACAGGGATGTTGGTTGAAAATTGCAGGAGTCTTTAGATCATCGATCCTCCACACCTACACTGCGCCTAAGCAAGTGTGAACTCTCGACCCTGAAAGCCACGTCGGCTCAAAGGTGACGGTGATTTGTTCGGTGCAGATGCGGTTTGTCACTTAAACTTGTCATGGGCACTTGGAACGACCTTCTTCATCGTCCCTGTAAGTTTAATGCGCATTTTTTTTGAGGTGAAGGTCTTTCAAGCACAGGGACAGTAGCGCAGCTCCCGAAGTTCTGGGCCTTCGCAGGTGAATCTCCCCATATATAGTCATAGCCAACGCGAGCACCATGGCTCTGCGGGCCACGAAGCGGACCACGATGATGCAGGCGAATTGTCAGACAAATTGCTCCCCCCCTCCCCCAAGGCCTTTATGGCACTTTTTTATTGGACGGAGCCCTAAACTGTAAACCCCCTAAGGCCACTTTCTGGAGTTTACGGTAAGCCCAGGCCACGCGCGCGTCGATCTCCTCCCCGGCGTCTCCGGATGCCAAGAGCGCCGTGGTGGGTGATCAGGTTGCCACATGGCTGCTTTTAAGGTAGGGTTTAGGGTTTGGGGTTTAGGGTCTAGGGTTTAGGGTTTAGGGTTTAGGGTGCGGCTGCTTTTAAGGTTTCAGGGTTCAAGGTCCCGTGTCAAGCCCTTCGCAGTACACACACTGGGCCACTTCGCAAGGAAATGGGTTTGTTTGGCAGGGTTCCGATGGGGCTGTTTTTTAGTTTCAACATGTTTCAACCACAAGAACCCTCAACCCTAGAAACTTAGGGTCGTGACGGCGAGAGCGCAGAATTTTTGTTCAGGGCCAAAGTCCTGCAACCGGGAGCCCATCACGTTTGCCTTTTGTCACCCAGGTCATAGGCGTTAGCGACCAGCAGCTTCATGGCGTCGTTCGCTTCGCTGGCACCACGTCGCGGGCCTGGTACATTCTGGGAGCTATCCCGTTTAAGGTTTAGGGTTTGGGGGTTTGGGGTATAGGAGTTTAAATTTGGGTCCTTACGATTCGGGTTTGGGGCTGTAGGGCTTGGTGTTTATGATTCACGGCGTTGGAGGAACGCGCGGTCTTCGCACGAACCCTGCGGGCAAAGGTCTCGGATTGCAGGGCAGTTAACTTGGGGAGCCTAATTTCTACACCCCATGATGAAGGAGAATAGAAGCCTCAGTTCATACACCAAACCTAATCTAATTCATGTGCATTTTCACACGGGGGGGGTTCCCCCCACCCCCACCCCCCGCCCCCCCCCCCCCCACCCCGCCCCCCCCCCCCCCCGCCCCCCCCCCACCCCCCCCGCCCCCCCCCCCCCCCCCCCACCCCACCCCCGCCCCCACCCCCCCGCCCCCCCCCCCAAAGCGTCCTTGTTATAGCAACCCCAAAGAGGGTACCCAAACCTGCTTGCGCCGGTATTTAGGGTTTGGGAGATCGGGCTTTGGGGGGTTTCGGTCTTTATCGGCAATCTGCGAGAGTCCTGGATGCAAAAACGGTCAACAAGACAAAACGCCTAAACTTCCCTCTCCCTGACTTGTCAGTATTCAGGTCCGGCTTTGAAAGGCAGGGTTTACTTGAAGGTTCATGGGTAGTTCGGGTTATAACCAGTTTTATGTAGAGTTGCCCTCCTTCTAACCCCCCTTATAACTACCCATGAACCTCCCAGTTGGGTGACAGATTGCCCAGCAAGGGGGCCAAGACAACCTACAACTAGCGAGAGTGTTGGTATAGAGTTTCAGCCTCCGAGGCCCGTGGCACCCACTCGGACCAGTTTCCAAGCGGCCCTTGATAGTGAACCGCTCTAGGCATCAGGGTTTCAGACGCCGGGGCCTTCGTTTTCAGTGGACCTGCTTAGGGGAACACGACTGCACAAATGGGTTTTGGGTTTAACTAAATTAAGGTTCAGGGTTTAGTGGAGCACGGGGGCTGGCGAACCGAGAACGGGATCATATGTAAGATGTTATTGTCGGCCCACAGACACTAGTTCGTGGTGCAATGCTGCAAGCTCCCAGGAAGTTTGCCCCTGGCGACTGGCTTGGAATAGAGCCGCTGCCTTACACCTCAAAGTTCTTTGCACCATTCGCTGTGTTCTTTCACAGGTGGAAATCGGTTGCAATCCCAAGACATGGGACATGAAGTCTGGCAAACTCACACACATGTGGCGTTGAGTCTGTGGGTCAGCAGACTCACCGTATGAGGTCGCGCAGTTTAGGACTGATGTTTTGCCGCCAAATCAACTTGTTTCGAGCTTGCGGATCAAGACTCCGTGCTATCCCCCGTATTTGCTGAGTTTCGAAGCCGTAGCTCTGCAGCCCCTTAAGCATGATTTTTGTTATCTTTACTTAAACTTACGTAAAACCCAAAAGGAAAACATGACGGGTGTTAGGGGGAGTGCTCCAAAACTTGATGGCAAAGGCTGGAGAAGAAGGCCGGCAAGAACAACGGCAGCGTCAAGGGCGAAGTGTACTTTGTGCGTGGGCCTGAGCGGTTTAGGGTTTAGGGTTTAGGGTTTAGGGTTTAGGGTTTAGGGTTTAGGGTTTAGGGTTTAGGGGTCTCACAAGGGCAGAGGGCAGAATATGGCTTGTACTTTGGGATGTTCCCCTTGTACTAACAGTCCTTCATAGGGATTATAATCGTACCCCAATTGGAATCCCCATGAAGGACTGATAGTATAAGAGGGAACATCCAAAGTTGTACTTTGTTACCCGAGTCCTGAGCCTGGTTTAGGTGCAGCTGCGCGGGAGGGAAAACACCCCGAACCCGACAGAAACCCTATCCCCTTAAGTGATTGGCAGCATCACGTCGTGGCTCTCACAGTAGAATCGGATTTCCCCTGCCTTCACCTCTGAGATCCATTTTTGGTGGGAGAGGGGCGTGTCACTGTCAGTGGGGCTCGACTAATTAAATAAATGGCAGCCCAGACCCTGCAAGACTTGTATCATACATCCATCAAAACAGTACGGTTACGGCTTTTGGGTGTTCTGTGGGGGCAGGTGCGAGCCAGAGCACGGCATCTTCGTTCGCCCTACTGCAGTCATGACCAAGAAAGGCTGGCGGGCGGGTGGGTTCGGAGGATTTGAACTTTGAGCCGTTAAACTTAGTGTGTGTGCTGGGGTCCTGGGTATTTCTTTTGTACCCCTGAAGGCCTTGGGGGGGCTGAAGATGCGCCGCATGTGTCACGTCAGTTTCGGCGCGATTAGCCGGGCCCTTCGCGAAGGCGGCACTCCAACGTCACCTTCAGCCGCAAGTCCCAAACTGGAGGCATCGTTCTGGGATGACACAGAGGCATGTGTAATGGGTATGTTGGGCGTTCCATAGCAGACAAGGAAATGAATTGGTGGCTATCAGGGCTCTTGTATGAGCATCTGTGGGGGCTTGCCCACATGGCCCTCAGTCTGTCTCATTATTCAATATTCTTGAATGCAGCTCGAGCACGTTGCAAGTAAAATTCAAGTTGTCTGGTGCTATCAGAAAGGAATGAATTCTGCAGCAGGGGGCCTGGGCAGAGAATTGATGCGGTTTGATTTGTATTGTTTCGAATCTCTGAAGCCGAGCTGTGGGCTTCTGCTCGGCTCAAACGGCGAGAGTGAGAGAGTTCAACGTCTCTGTCTCCTCGGTTAAGGCTGACAAAAAGCGTGCAGGGCACGCTTGCTTGGACCCATCCCTAGCAGAAAGTCGGTCACAACGTCGGTATCTTGCAGTCCGTTTTCGTCATCCAAATATGCAAGACCCCCAGTCCTCCTTTTGTGCAGGTGCCATCTGAATCTGCCCCGCCGACGCCAACTGAGACATCTGAGACGCTTGCCTTTCAAGTCCTATGACCCACCCTGACCCCCAATCTCGGTTTTAAGGTTTTGGGATTAGGGTTTAGGGTTTAGGGTGCCCAAGAGAAACCTTCGCTGTTCTTGAAGGCTGAGCCCGGACCACCCAACCCTCAGCCAAGTGCTGAGGGGAATGCTTGGAGGTTCATGGTACCTAGAACGTAGGGTTTAGGTTTGTCTTTGTTGGCTGGCATGGTTTCCACGCACATTCGGGTGTAGGGCTTAGGCTTTAGAGGGCTTTTACCTCTGTGAGTCAGAGGGGCTTAGGGCTTCAGGATTCTTTTGAGGGATCTTGGGTGTATCAAATCTTTGGAGGAGGTCGATTGTGCGTTTGCTTCCAGGCATGGTTAGGTCGTGGTTGTGGAACTCTATGGGCCTATAGGCCGCAGTGCCTAATTCAGCACCCTCAAGCCGACCTGGAGGTTCATGGTACTTCCTAACCCACTTAGAGCTGTCCTTATAGCCCACTTACAAGCCCCTAAAAAAGTGCTCTAATGTGGTTCTAATTGGGCTACAAGTACGCTTACAACTGGGTTATTAAGCACCTTGAAGCTTCTAGGGAACCTCCTTGCCTACTGGAGTATCATTAAGACACTGATCACAGACATCCCCCACAGGGCGCCAGCACAAGCGGGTGGCTTGGATGCAACTGGCGCGTGGCACTTTGGCACATGGAAAAGCCACGTGCTTGGAGGATTGAGGAATGCAGCTGTCTTTCCAGCGATTCTGCACAGGTCTTGAAGGTCTGTCTCTCTCTCTCTCTCTTTCTCCCTCCCTCCCTCCCCTTCTCATCCGTGACGTTGCTCATAAACGAAAGCATGCGCTGTGCGGTCTAACTGTTAAGTGCTACGTATGGGTCATTCTTGCTGGAAAGCCTTGTTTTCGGTTCAGCTCGTCCCCCTCCGTCCCTCGGCGCCCGGCATCATGAATGCGGTGGTGTTGAACAGCCAGGAGTTTGGGGCGATTTGGCTTCTTAGGCTCACGCCACGGATCGCCCAGTGTACGCCTGAACCAGGAGAAGCTGTTCGATGCTGTGGCGGCTATCAATGAGGTGGCCGATGAACTGACCCGCCGGCTGCAAACTGTCGAGTGCCCCTTGTCCCGGCGTCTGCCTTCTTGAAGGTCCATGGGTAGCTATCAGTAGGATTGTAAGTACACGTAGGATTGTAAGTACACTACATAGCCCACTTATCACTACCCATGAACCTCCAAGTTGTGGCTTAGCATGTTTCGGGTTGCAGGCAGAGGGCCTGGTGGCCTGCAGTTGTCATACTGCCAGGGCTTTTTGGGGGTACCGAAAAAACTAAACCCTAATGTTACCATCAGCTAGGCGGGTGGCACAAGAAAGTACACCCAAACAGTGTCAAAGAGCACTCCAATCTTTGCACCGAGGGAGCATGCGCATATGTGACCAGGGCGGGAATGAAATTTCGAGCCCCGAGACAAATGCAACAATCCTGTGGCGAAGAGCCAGAAAGGGTTTAGGGTTGATAGGGCCTAGGGTTTAGGGTTTATAGGGTTTAGGGTTGAAGACTCGATTCTACAGTGCAAGGGACTGAGGCGGGAGCGGGCTTTGGAATTCGGAGCGAGCAGGGACGTAGGCGAGAGCGCGACGTGTCACGTGTTAAGCGCTTGGAAGTTCATGGTGCTTAATAGCCCAATTACAGCTGCACTTATAGCCCAACTAAACGCACATGAGGGCACTTCAGGGGCTAAGAAGTAGGTTTAAAGTACAGTCACAAATGGGTTATTAATTGCGTACCATGTCCCCCCAAGTGTGGACTCAACCACGACCTGCCTGAATACCACGGGCCACGGCTCTCCGCACCACCTCAACCAGGTCCTCCCTACGCCTGAATGTTGGAACCCCATTGTGTTGCTACATTGCTGCTTGGATCCCTAAACCCTAACCCCTAAACCCTAAACCCTAAACCCTAAACATGTCGAGAGACGGCCGGGACGCTGAGGCACCGATAATGTGGACTTGTCGGATGGCCACAACGTGGCACCTCGGGTGTTGCATGCGATCTCGGATTGTCGTGGGGCAAAGTCGGGCATATCGGCTGTGGTAGTTGCTCACGCCCCCTCCCCCCCCCCCCCAAGCTCCCCCCCACTGTTCTGAAGTTCTGCCAATTCCGTTGCCTCCCCAGCTCTCCCAATTTCAACCAGGCAGGCTCCGCAAGTGATCAAACTTTACTAGCCAGCCAAGGCACAGATTGTGCAGGGAGTTGGCTTTATGGTGCTCGCCATGTGGCTGATCTTCGCAAACAACTCCAAGGTCGCCGTGGCGCAGAAAGCACCGCTGGAGCAGCGCCACAATATCTGTGCCACCATCAGCACTGCTGTGGCCCTCTTTTCCGGCTTCTTCAACATCCTGCAGCTCACTGCAATCGACGACTTTGACTTGCCCGGCCGTGCGAACAACTTCACCCTCAACTTGTCCAGACCTATCGAGTGGATCCTGACATGCCCCATCATGCAGTTGAAGTTGGTCGTGTTGGCAGGCAGGGCTGAGTTTGGCTCTTTTTTGCAGCACTGATGTCCCGTCATGCAACGCAACGCTGCAAAAAAGCTCAAGTTATGTGATGGTCCTGGCAGGCTCCCGTGTGCCAAGCTACAGGCGCTTCATGATGCCCCTCATCTCCGTGTCCGTCCTCTTGTGTGGCACCGCCTCGATGTTCACAGGCGATGCCCTGCGCTTTGCTTGGTACGGCTTCGGTCTATGCCTGGCCAGCATCATGTTCTTCCACAATGCCCTTCAGATTAAGGAGAACAGCGAGGGTGAGGAGTCGCTTTTCCATGGTGACTCCGACTACCGCAAGCTCTCGATCCTCTTGATCGTCACCTGGTTCCCTTTCCCGATGTGGTTCAGCCTGAGTGTGGAGGGCTTCGGCGTAATCACTGACCCTTTCCTCATCGAAATGGGTTGGGTCGTGCTGAACATCGTTTCGAAGTTCACTTTCATCATCTGGATGCAGCGCATGAAGATGGTCCACCAGCGCAAGATCGAGTCTGCGCGCGAGCTGTATGGCCTCTCCCCTTCGGACGAGATGATCCTTGGACAAACGCCCCTGTGTCCCAAGCACCAAGCATATCAAGCTCGTCGTTCCGAAGCCCCAAAGCCCCAAAGCCCCAAAGCCCCAAAGCACCAAACCCTAAACCCTAAACTCTAGACCCTAGACCCTAAACCCCAAACCCTAACCTCCTTCAGGACTGAAGAGGACCTCAAGAAGCGGGCCGCCACCTCGGGCATTTCCGGTGGTATCAACCCTGAGAACTACGGCCTTGGTCAAGGTGGGCGGTTTAGGGTTTAGGGTTAGTTTAGGGTTTAGGGTTTAGGGTTTAGGGTTTAGGGTTTAGAGCTGATGCCCTGAGTCTGGGTTCCAAAGGGTTTAGGGTCGCGAGGGTTTGGGGTTCAGAGTTGGAAGAGTGCTTGTTTCCATCCAGGCATGTCAGAGAGCTCGTGGTTGAAACATGTTTTTTTTTTTTTTTCCGGCTTTCGGGTGGATTAGGGACGAGTGAGGCTTTGGGTTTGATATAGGGCTGTCAAACAAATATTTCAATTTCGCAAACGGAATCGGACAGATCAGACAAGACAAGAGACCCTCGAAAGACCCCTAAACCCTAAACCCTACGCCCCACACCCCCAAGAAAGGATCCTCCGTTTCTGAATTTTTAGAGAAAACGACCTAAACGAAGCCCGAAACCCTAAACCCTAAAAGGGATCCTCGGTTGTTGAAGTTTAGAGCAGTTTCAGGCGAGGAGGCCGACAGTGAGCTCAAGCTCCCCAGCTGCTGAGGATTTCAGGTTTAGGGTTTCGGGTTTAGGGTCAGTACTGTAAGGTTCGGGGGTTTAGTAATAGGGTTGGGATGTTGAGGCCTTAGAAGGCGGTCGTAGAGTTTCAAGATTTTGGGTACCTTCTGACTTTAGCCACATCAATATACGACATGGGGCGAGGTGGTATGAGGATTGGTAGCCAACCCAACCCCACAAAAAGGGTGCCCTCATCAGAATATGGTTGCGGGGCTACTAAGGAGGTGTTGGGTGTTGTCAAGGCTTTCAACTGCTGTGGCCCTCAGCGTAAGCAAGGCCGTCGGCAGCGGAATAAGAAGAATGCTAACCCTAAACCCAACACTACTATATATTGCTTGAAACACTGGGCAAGCATTGCGAACTTGGAGATAAGCTTACACCTTCTTGCGCAGGGCTGCAGGGCTTCAGCCTTCTGAGTTCAAGCCTTATGTGTTCGTACCCAACGTCCGAAAACCCGCAAGCTTTGGGGTTCTGTAGACAAGCTCAGTTGGATACTTTGAGTCGTGGACCATGTGTACGATCCTTCTCAAACCGCCCTTTTGGAAACCGCATAAATAGGTATAATTTAGACCAGACTTGGGAACTTCCCCTCACGGAAACTGTCTTTGAGGTTGGCGGAGCTGGTGGCAGAAACCCTGGTGACTCTTGGGATGAGCAGCCACACGGATCGCATGCTCAGGCTCATGGTCGACGCTGGCTCTTGATATGATGCTGCGGGGGTTGGGGGAGGGGGTGTCGAAATTTGGGGGGCGAAAATGGTACCCTAAACTTTGGGAGTAAGACCAGTCACAGCCTAGAACTGGAGCAGCCCGAAACTGCACAGTGCAGGTGGCGACAAAGACTTGAAGTAGCTCTAGAGATCAAAGCCCGACTAGCCTAACTTCACAGCCGGTCATTTCTGGAAGTGGTCCAGTCTTTTCTGGCGAGGCCCCTGTTCTCTGAAAAAAGGGACCGGAAACCCTGGAAACCCAACAGTACGTGCTAACCGTAAAAGAAACAGCCCAACCCCCGACATCCCCCCGATAATCACGAAAATCAGACCAGGACAACGGCGTCACCAACACAGCCGTGCTCGAGCGCCTGAACCAAGAGCGCTGTATGGAGCTGAACCTGCCCTGGGCGCTGATCCTCGGGACTTCGATTGTTGGGCAGTCGGGTTTAAGGGTTGCGACTCGCGACTCCAGGCCCTTTGTGCAAAAAGGCGATAGGACCCGGTAGGGTTGGGATGGTACAGGTTGATTTTGGCGAATTCCTGCAAAGAGGTGCCACACCTAAACGCGCTCACAAGTTGCATGCCATCCAGGATGCTGAGAGGCTTAGGGGCCCGAACAACGGTGCTAAGGCCTGTACTCCCAAGAAGCCCCAGCAAAAAAAACCCTCATAAGCCCTGAACTTTAGGATATTGGCTCTTCACCCTAAAGCCCCAACCCTACACCTTAAGCTGCTTCGACGACTTTGGGTTGGGATGTTCCCCCTTATACTAACAGTCCTTAACAGGGATTGTACTCGGGGGGTCCTATCATCCCCATTAAGGACTGCTAGTATAAGGGGGAGCATCCCAAGCTTAATTGGGTTTATAGGTATGCCCTCAGGATCGAATCCACCCAGCGCCGGTGGACGGCCGAGAAGATGAACATGGGCCAGGACATCCGGGTTTTCGGGTTTAGGGTTTAGGGTTTGGGGTTTAGGGTTTAGGGTTTGGGGTTTAGGATTTAGGGGATGGGGGGGGGAGGGGTACTTTGCGCATACACAACTGAGCTGCACAAAGAGTTCGTATAAGGTGCAAAATGTAAGTAAAACATAGAAGTGATATGACAGAACGATCTAAAAGCCCTGGTTATGATGACAGTTACAAATGTCATAAAGGACCTAAAGCAGAACCCTGGCGCAGGACAAGGGCGGGTCTATCGAGAAGGAGGATCCTTTCAAGAAGCTCCTAGACGCCAACAAGGAGGGGAGGGGGATTTATGGACCCTACTTGGAGGTTCAGGGTACTTAGAACTGCACTTCGAAGCCCCCTAAGTCCTCCAAGTAGGTTAGAAGTAGATTTATCATTGTCCAACTTGAACCTGCCGGGCAACCATCTTATGCACTGTTTGAGAAGCGCTCAGAAGCCTTGGGGGGGGGGTTGGTTTTGCTTGATTGCTTCGGGCCTTGGACCAGTCTGGCGTGATGGAAACATCACGAGCCGCCCCATCTGCGTTGGGGTGTGTAGACTTGAGGAACAATGTCAGCAAGGAGCACAGAGCCAACTGGGAATCCCAACTGGCCGACGTTAGAAATCACACGCCACTTGACTATACTCGCACATTGCAGTGGAGCCTGAAAGCACGGAGCCGTCCTCCAAATGCTTGCCTGCGAAGATGAAGCGCCTCCCGAGGCCTACGGAATCTGTGCGGGCGCAGGGTTCAAGCGATTAGAGCCCCTGTAGATGTCACCCACCCCAACTCCCCCCAACACCACCAAAGAAAATGAAAGCAAAGCCGATGGGAAGCAAGGGCTCCAAGGGTGCCCATCAATCAAATCAGGGTTCAGGGTTCAGGGTTCAGGGTTTAGGGTTTAGGGTTTAGGGTTTTGGGAATCAGAACAAGAACGAGGCAATTTTCAATGACGGTGACAATCGCTCGAGGCAGGTGAGAGACAACGCCTTGAACTCCCCAAAAACTCTGGCAGGAGCGCATGACGGGCAAGAACCTCATGAACGCCCTCCCGGGCATGCCAGGCATCAACACCCCTCCGGTGGCAGGGGCTGGAGGCACAACTTGGTGAACATGGAAGATTTAATACAAGTTTTAGACAAGTATGGTCACCATGAGGCTCATTGGTTGGTCAGAGTAAGGTCAGAAGTTACAAGTAGTACCTGGCTCTAGGCTAACATTTGGTGCAGTTCCACTGACAAGGATGGCCCTTTCAAGTAACCTTAAAACCCTTCGACAGCCTAAAGCGCCTGAACACCATGCCTTGACTCGACTTCTCTCTCCTCTTAAACCGATAAAGGGTGCTTCTCTAGATTTAGGCCGTTTTGAAGCTCAGGTTTGGGGGCCTATAGGCGTCTTGATGCTATTTGGTGCAAGAACCCCATACAGAAACGGAAGCCCAGAAGCCTGCAGGCTTCGTCATGGACTTCAACGGCTTGGAAGATCAGCTCTTCTCAGTAGCCCGGCCTTGTACGCCTGAGGTGTGTTGATAGGGTTCTTCAAGTGGAAGAAGAGTTGCAAGTCGGAGGCACAGTCTTCTCGCCTGTGCCCCTATAGAAGCGTTTATGGTTTTTAAGGAACTTCGAACACTGATCCGCAGACCCTACACCCACCAGATCCCCGTCTTCCGGCCGGCAACAGGTGGTGAACAGAGCGCTTGTGCCGCTCCAGGACATGGTCATGCTCCGGCTGCAAGCCATGGAGGACCTTTCCGGGCTAAAGAAGCGAAGGCTTGTTGTTTAGGGTTCAGTCCGGCTCGCTGCAGGACAACTTGCAGCGTCAGCTCGAGAGCTCACAAGAAGCCATTTCTCAACGAATGGACTTCTCGCAAATCTCGCTGCTCCAGACCGTCAACGCCTGTCAGGCCGGGCAAAGGGGTAAGAGACCTTGGGGAGGTGCTTTTTGGTCGGTGGCGCAAGTAAGACATACATGAGAACACTAGGTCATGGGTTTTCACGCATGACATCTGACATCATTTGGGCTAAGCATGCCCCCTGTCTGATACGCATAAAGCTCATAAAGCCTTTCCTGTGTGACCCGAGAGTCGGAAATGCAGTTGGTGCTTTGAAGTGCAGCAGCTCTGAACAGCCGGGTTTGCGAGCGCTGCCATAGCTTGATCTTCGGTGAGGGGAGTCGAGGGGTTTTCGACCGTGGGTGACTTGTGCATACGCAGCACCTTTGATTGCGAACGCCAGAAGACAGGTCAGAGCTCCAGAGGCTGGACCCGATGAGTTTCGATCTAACGCCTGATGGTTTGAGCGAGCATTAAAAATCCTTGCGTTGCTCGTCAGTGCTTCTGCTGCACTTGCTTCAGCTACCTCACCCTACGATGACTCAACACATTTGCAGCGTACCACGCTTTGTGGTGGACCTCGACAAACCACCGAACGAACGCTGGGCACACATTGTCGACCCATACGCGCAGCAGCTGCGGGCGGTGCTCAAGCAAGTGGATGACCATATCGAGCAGCTGAACAGCACCGCAACAAGCGTCGCAGCGTCACTGGTGTCGTCGGTGTTGAGTGGGGCTGCGTCCATGAACCGGGTTATGTACAAGGACGAGCTCGCTGCAATAGCCAAGCAGGCAGACGTCCCACTGGGGAAGTTAGTTGCTATGCAGCTTGTGTACGAGGCGTCGGCGCACTGCACTTCTGTCGTGCTGCCGTACGACGATGCAAACCTCTCAATGGCCAGCGCGGCAGTTGGTGAGCCGGACGACCACGCCACAGCGCCGCTGCTGCCTGCACACATCCGCACGATGGACTGGGAGATGGAGTTTCTGCGGCCGCTCACGGTGGAGGTCATGTTCTTGCAGCATGGCGCACCGCAGTTCCTGTGCACCACGTGGGTCGGTTATGTCGGTGTGCTGACAGGTATGACTGTGCGGCACATGAACAGGCCCGCTGATCAGCTGCGCCTGATGAAGCAGAACCCGGCATCTCTTGACGCACATGCATGGAAGATTGGGGAGAGAGGCCGGCCCCCAGCTCCCGCATCCCCTCAGGTGGATGCCTTCGAGAATTACAGTGTGTCGGTGAACTTCCGGGCTCCTGGCACAGGTAGTTTCTGGACCAATTTGATGAACGCCCTGGACAGCTACTGGCCCGTTGGATTTCTCGTCCGCTACGTGTTGTCGCAGAGCGACGTGCCCTTCGAGTCGGCAGTTCGGGTGCTGCGCACGTCGAAACTGATCGCGCCGTGCTATCTCACAGTGTGTGGCAGCGCTGCACCAGGGCGTGGTGCGCTTATTACCCGAGACCACGAATCGGAGCTGCAGCCATGGAACCTCAGCGACAAGGGAATCATAGTCCAACCCAACATGGACCACTGGTCCGACAAGGATGAGGAAGACATCATGATGTCCATGACACGACGCTGCAACATGCGCTTGCTCGCGCGCGACGTTGTGAAACAGCGGTTGCGAACAACGGCAGGTTTGGCCGGTTCTGCAGTGCCACCAGCTGGTATCGCCACGGAGGCATTGGCCCGCCTGGCTGCTGGTTGCAGCGAGCAAGATCGTGCTGCATGCGATGCAGCTTTGCTGCTCGACGACGACCCGCTGTGGACAGTGTTATCGGCCGCGCCCATCTGCAACGAGATCACCATCTACGGCTGCGTGATGCATCCAGCCACGGGGCGTTTCGAAACGAGGCTGCCTGCGAGGCCTGAGCTTCAAGCCCATGGCATTTTGGGATTTCATCGCGAGGCGAGACTCGCGAGACTCGCGAATGGTGTCAGGCAGGCCGCCAATCCAGCGACCAGTGCGGCGTTCCTCCGCTGCAAGTGTTGTCATCAGTTTTTCGATCCGGCTTTGAACAGCTCTGGGCAGTGCGGTCATCGCGGCAAGTGGCACACTACCTTTGAGGACTGCAGCTACGTCAGGTGCGGATATGGCCTTGGTGTGAGTAAGATAGGCCTTCAGCATTGGAGCTGCTGCTTCTCGACCGATGAGGAGTCCGTGTGTCCCGCGTCGCCCCCTCATCAAGCCGAGTGAGCGAAAAGACGTGAGAATTCATTGTCAATTCAGGCCTCTACCAGAGCACACAGCATCGGAGCAATGTACAATCCGAGATGAAGGCTTAGACCTTTGCCATGTGCCATGTAGCTCCACGCTTCTTCCAACGTAATGGTCTTGGGAGTGCCGAAGAAGCCGAGCAACCCCAGCACAGCCCCAATGAATAAATCAAGACTTTTCGGAAACCCAAAGGCCCCCGAAGCCTCGTGCCCAAAACCCTGAAGAGCGCTTAAGCGCGCCGGAAGGTGCTGTTGCAGAAGCTGGACTCATCCCAGGAGACCTGGAAGACTGAGAGAGGGTTTAGGGTTTAGGTTTTCGTCTGACTTCAGGAGTCTGGGTTCAAAAAGGAGAGAGGGTTCATCGTTACATGTCGTTTCACGAGCCGTCATGCGGCTTCAGGGCAGCAAGGACAGATCTGACATATCTGACGAGCAGTTCCTTCTAAGTATCAGCTTAAGCCGCCTATCTTGCCGTGTAGGTGATTGGCTTTCAACCTTGAAATGTCTTGAGTAGATCTGAACAAGTTGGTCCTGCGGCAGGAGTCCGTCATGCAGAAGATGGACTCGCAGAAAGCGGTGGTGGACCAGATGGTCAGCTCCTATGCTGGGCTGGTGAAGAACATCGACGGCGCCAGTGACAGCACGAAGCGCGCCCTGCTTGACACCGTGAACACCTCCTCCGACGTCCCTTACTGCTGGTTAATTAGTAGGGAATGGGGGAAGGTGTATATATGTATATATATACACCCTTTAAGGGATTACATCGGGGGATATAGGATCAACAGTGAGGTCCTGCTTCAGAAGCTGGATGCCACGCAGCAGGACATGGTAACTTGAGATAGATGCCACACCGGCTATACCCGTCACTTCTGCTGCAACCCCAAACCCTAAAGCTCATATATAACCTATCGAGACCGCAGGACTTGCTGAAGCAGAGCAACGACTCTCACACCGTGCTCCAGACTGTGGCCCAGGCTCAGACAAGCTTGGCCAAGAAGGTGGGGGCTGTGTGCAAGGGTTTAGGGTTTAGGGTTTAGGGTAAGTTACTTACTGGTGGTTAGTAGGGAAAGGGGCTTATGAGGTATACCCTCTATCATCCCTCATAAAGGGTACATATGCGGCTGCGAAGTTGCTACTATTTGCTTAAGAACCCCCCCAAAAATAGAGGATGTTATTCCGAAGTTATTCCTTATACTATAAGGACAAAATCGGGATTGTTATTTTATCTTGTTTGGGGGTTTCCTGAGCAAATAGTGGGTTGGGGACCTGCGGTTGCTTTGTCGTGTGCCTTTAGGATTCCGTCTCGTCGGTGTAGCATGGGTTTACTGTTGACCCGTGCGTTGACTTGCTGGATCTTCTTCGTTAAGAAACGACAACAACAGACGGCAGATTACAAGGTGGATTCGGGCAACGAGTTCACGCAGCGGCGCTTGGTGGAGATGGAGAGCTCTATCGGAAGCAAGGTGGACTCGGTCGGCAATGCGATGCGCGAGGCCCAGGCAGCAAACACCGAAAAGGTCATCCATTCCACCCGCGACGACTTGGCCACCCTCGCGACACAAGGCAATGCCATGCTGGATGCTGCAGAGAAGTCCGCTGCAGAGCAGGAGCAGCGTATGTCTGATGTCCGGCGCCAGAACCTGATGATTTTGGACTTGCTCACCAACGCCCAGCAGACCATGCAGGGCAGTGCCGAGTCCCTCGAGAGTTTCACACGCTCCGAGATCATGCGGGACTCCGCAGCAAACATCGAGATGCAGATCCGCGACGTCATCATGCAGCAGATGGGCAAGTTGCAGGCGGCGTTCCTTGGTGATGACGACGAGGGAGGCAGCGGCAGTTCCTTCAAGGCGGCTGTGACATCCATGGTCATGCGGCTTGAGGACGCTCATGTCCAACGTGATGTGCATGGCCCCCCTACCTTTTCAACCCTAACCCCCCCCCCCCCCTCCCCCAAACCCTAAGACCTAAACCCTAAACCCCCCCCCCCCCTCCAAGACAAAGCCAAGGCAGAGCCAAGGCAAAGTAGCTTGAACCCCGAAGGAGAGTGCAGGGCGCCTCGAGACCGCGTCCTCACCGGCAGAGACCGGCCAGGACCAGATTCAAGTCGTCGAAAACCTGCGGCAGGAGCCGGGATTCCAGATGGCGGATCTGTTAAGTAAAACAGAAAGCACAGCCGCAATCACTGAACTGCATCAGTTCGACCCGAACTCGGACCCTAACTGTTCAACTCTAGGAACTGGCAGCTTTGGCCACGGCTTTGTCGCAGCAGCAGAACGAGGCTACACAACAGAGCCTCACCCATGTCAGCGAGGCCCTGCGTGCAGAATTGTTGCCACTGAAGGACCGGAAATGGGGTTTCTCGGGGTTAGAATAGGATCAGGTTTGTTTACAAGTTCGCCTCCAAGCGCCCAGCCTCGCGATCCAGAACTCTGAGTACTCTTGAAGCCCCTGGCTTCCCTTGAGGACTCCCAGACGCAGGTTACAGGCGTACTGACGGAGAAGGTTGCAGAGCTCCAGGACTCCCTGGTGCAGAATTTGGCCAAGTTTGAGACCGGCTTGGACAAAGTCCTGCAGACTGTTGAGGCATCCGCCAAGCCTTCAAGTCCGGAGAAGCGCAGCTCTCGCGCAGCCGACCGTGGGTCATCTTGAATAGGAGGGGGTACGGAGCTGCATATTTTCCAGGAGTCGGGAGCGTTTCGTTTTCGAGCTCCGGCGCCGTGCTCCAATCATTCTACATTTTGAAGTTCGGGCCTTTTAGGTTGTTCGGCTACCTCCGAGCAACCCTATGAGGCCCCTGCTCTCTGGCAGTCCGGGGTGTAACCCGCGATAAACCCTAAACCCTAAACCCTAAACCCTAAACCCTAAACCCTAAACCCTAAACCCTAAACCCTAAACCCTAAACCGTGCTGCAGGAACTTGGGGTTTCAAGTGGAGGCATTGTATCCAGCGAGATAGCCTCGGACTGCATTCAGAGTGAAGGCATTTGCCTGAGCTGCAGCGAAATAGCTGCGCTGTACCGCTAATGGTGTTTCTGCAGAGGTGCACACCGAATTCACCTGCACGGCGAAGGTTGTGTTTCGAAGTGAGGGGGGGCGGCATTCAGATGTATGGGCATCCGAGGGGTAGCCGCCCCGAGTCTAAAGTGAAGCACAGCCATAGTGGTGTTTAAGCCATGGCATCTTCCTGAAGCCAAGATGCTGCAGCTGAGTGCCCATGTGCTGCGATGACTGGCGGGTTCGTTGCTTTCGCGTCCTTGATTGCTGGTTCTTCCACTTTAGTTTTGGGCTTAGGGCTCTTCACTAGGTCACTCGGTTCCCAGCAGACAAGCCTCCCTGATGTGTCGCCCGCTAAGAGGGTTAGGGCGGAAAGAGTTCAACTACATGTTACATGATGCATCGTGTCGAGTGCCGCATGTGTATCTGGAACATATACGGTACCGCGCAGTACCGAGTGCAAGCATTACACACCACCATGTTTGGCCTGTAGTCCTGCATACTGAACCTTCATGTTCAGTCGAGTGCTTCCTATATGAGCCAGGCATGTGGGCTTCAGCGCAGCTTGCCGCAAAATGCGTCAGCTTGCCGTCGGCTCTCACGAACTGTACAAATGATGACATTGAACCTGGTGAATCCACGGGCTTTGTGGCATCCCCTTGAAGGGGAGCTTTTGAGCCTGCGTGCATGCATGCCAGGCGTGAGGGTCATGACGGCCTAGCTGCATCAAGGCGGCAGCCGAAGTCTTTGATGGTACGCTGGAAGCCACACACTGCAAGCAATTTGGCCCTTGGCAAGCCAGGCTTGGCTTGGGCTTGAGCCTATGTGGACTTGAGGTTGAGAAGTCGGTGCTCAGTTCTAACTCGGAAAGACATCAACCCCAAGCCAGTTGCCTGTTCCGCGGCCACATCCCATTTGCTTATTTGCTTTTCCGGTGCACGCAGCCAAGTGCTACGGTCTCGGCTTGAGGCCACCATGAAAGGGCTCGTCGTCACTGCCGGTGGGCGGGGGATGATAATGCAATGAGTATGATCTGAAGCAGGATAAGCCCTAGAGGCCCTAGATGGCGTTTGTCATCGTCGGTTCTCGAATTCAGGGCTTCGTTCTTCTCCCCGTTTCGTGCTATTCGCAACACGCCTCATACGAAGCCCCGAAGCGCTGAACCTTCGGCACAGTCGAGCAAGGTTGCAAGAACAAACCCTGAAGAGACCCCGAAACAGCCCTAAAGAGCCACCAAGATCCAGCCGCCACGCTCATCATCCCCGAGTTCAAGGCTGGCGCTTCTCCATGTTTTGAGGGTTTGGGGGGTTTAGGGCTTAGGAGGGCTCAAGGTCTTTGCGGGTTGGTAGCAACAGAGGTGCAGGGTGAAAAGGGGTTTGGGGGGGGCGGGGGGACTGATGAGTTCTTGACAGCAGCAACTTGTGCCTTCGAGGGCCCAAGGCCGCTTGCTGAAGTAGGGCCTTGTCAGGAACAGTCCTTTCTATATCCCCCTTGGGAATTATTTTTGTGTTTATTTATATAAAACCCAAGAGGACATCTAAGATATTATCTTTATTAAGGTTCTAAGGGGAGTATAGCTTTTGGCTCCCCTTTTTACAAGGGTGCCGGGTGCGCTTTGGGAGCTGAGCTTTAAGTGAGTTGGAAGGCTTTTTGTCTCTGAGAGGGTTGCCGGAACGCATTCTCCTCCTGGCCAGGAATGTCCCCCAGAAAGCCGTTGAAACCCCCCCTCGAATAGGATGTTGCTAGTGCCCAGCGAGTAATTCTCTGGGCTGGCAGTCTTGGGCTGCATGGCCTTCGAGGTTGCTCCGGGCTCCTCGTGGTTGTTGGGCTCGCGCATGCTGCAGCATCCGCGATGGCTTCCGGCTGGCTTCGCGGGCTTGCAGGCAGGCCTCTTCAACGAGAGCGCCGGAAGGCAGCTCGGAGCATACTGGCCCGGGCAAGCGGAGGACTTTGGAAGGGCATAGCGTGCTTGTGGCAGTCGCTGCCTACTGATGTGCTGCCGGCTCTTTCGGTTTCCGCAGCCGGCTCCCGCACTTGCGCCGTGGACCGGGAGACCGGCGCATTGATCTGCTGGGAGGAAACAGATGCCTCGGAATACGACGTGCCTTCAGAGTTGGGCCCCGTGCTGTCTGTGTCTGCAGGTACAGGCCACTTCTGCACCCTCACAGCACTTGGGCAAGTGCTTTGTTTTGGCGCCAATGATCATCTTCAGTGCAGTGTGCCGGCAGACCTGGGCAAGGTGGTGTCAGTAGCCGTTGGTGACCTCCATACCTGCGTGGTTCGACACACTGGGCAACTTGTATGCTTTGGGTGGAACGGGTGCGGCCAGTGCGACGTGCCCAAAGGTCTCGGATCGGTCGTATCTGTCTCAGCTGGAGCTCAGCATACCTGCGCGGTGACATCGACAGGAAAGCTGGTGTGTTTCGGCGGGACTGACGAGGTAGGCCAATGCCGTATTCCACCTGATCTAGGTCCAGTTACCTTCGTGTCTGCGTCTGGACTCCACACGTGTGCTCTTGCAGCCGACTTGAGGTTGAAATGCTTCGGATGGAACGGCCATGGTCAGTGCAACGTGCCTGCGGATTTAGGGCCTGTCGCAGTTGTTGCCGCAGGTGGGCTGCACACTTGTGCTATCACGGTCCGTGCGCGGTTGGTATGCTTCGGGTGGAACGAATATGGCCAGTGTGATGTCCCGGAAGATTTAGGACCAGTGGTCTCTGTGGCGGCGGGTGGTGGACATACTTGTGCTTTGACTGTCAGCGGGCAACTGGTCTGCTTCGGCCTGGTTTCGGACCACAACACGCGATGGCCACGTCTGCCGCAAGTGTAATGAGTGTAGAAACCAAGACAGACAATTCAGGAAAAGTGGCGATCATGAAAGAGCTTGCCCTTTGGGGTGAATCGCGCAGCTGAAAGTCCAAGGCCCCTGAAACCCTCAAGCCTTAGTCCTACCTTAAATATCCTCAAACAGTCTCAAGCCCTAGACCCCTCTAAATCCCTCTCACCCCCCCCCTAAAAAGCCGCCCCCGCAATAGGAATCCTTCAAGCCAGGCACCTCAGGTGGCTACCAAGTCCAAGGGCGTGGAGAGCTTGTCCACGGCCAGGGCAGATGCGCAGCTTCTCGGCTGCAAAGTAAACCCACGCATAAGCACATGGAGACGGCCATGACGGCCCAGCACAATATCACTTAAAAAGAACGCTTTTTTTGCCCGGAAGAGAGTCTTGCATAATTGACTACATGTTACATGCACAAGAAGTATACAGTTATACACAACATGTGATCACCTCTTGCTTGTGTATGGTTGCACGCTTGCAATTGCCAAGGTTGGACCTGGCACAAGCCATGGAGGCCGGACGGTGATGCATTGAGGGACTACGGTTTAGGGTAACCAATTGACAGTTTCTGTGCACTGGTGCGGCTGTGTGTGTGCGAGGCGTTGATTGAGGGTCCATGAAGCTCCACCCCACCCCACCCCCCCCACCCCCCCCAAAAAAAAAACAAAAAAAAAGAAAAGAGGACCAAAACCTACAAACCCTCGCAAAGCCCTAATAAAAGCAAACCCTAGCAACCCCAAACCCCTCGACCTCAAGGACCATGATGAGTCGCGTCTTCGGCGGGCACTGGCTGTGGCGGAGAACTTAGAAGTGGCGCCGGAGGTGCCGGAGCAGCTTAAGTTAGGGGTTGTTAGATTTTAAGCTCAACTCTTCTCCTCGCCCGGAACTCTTCTCCTCGCCCGGTCTACTCCTCGCGCATCCCTTGAGTGCCCAACCCCAAAGTGTCCCTGCAGTGCCCAAGTCTAGAGTGCCCAACCCCAGAGTTTTTCTGGAGTGCCCAGCCCCAGAGTCTCCCGCCCTGGAGTGCCCAACCCCAGAGTCTTCCTGGAATGCCCAACCCTAGAGTGTCCCCAGAGTATTCCTGGAGTGCCCAACCCCAGAGTATCTGTACCAAGAGAGGGTGGGGATGTTCGAAGTAAAAATAATTTATTCAAGTACCGTCAATATCCAAGTACCTTCTGGTTAGGACAGGGCCCTGGTTGGTTTAGCAGGCGGGCGGCTAGGGACACTTGCCTGGACTCCAAAGAGGTCTTAACCAGCGTCGTGGTAGTTCGTTTTTCATTGCGTTCAGCGCGGGTGGGAGTGTGAACATGCTGCTCTGGGGAAGAGAAATCTTGGAGACAGCCGGCGGCACCGAAGTCTCGTCTGGCTTGCTCGCGGAGAGGAGATTGCCGCGGCGCGGCGCATGCTTGAGTTCGAGGTCAACAAAGTCCTTCTGGCGGCTGCTCGGCCCACAGGATGAGAGTCAAGTTTGGCTTGGAGCTTGCGGATCTGGGAGGCTTTCAGGAGTTTCCATGCTTTCCGGGCTCTGCATCTTATATGAACAGTCCTTATTATGGATCATCGTACTCCCTATTGCAATCCCGGACAATCCCTGTTAGGGACTTCTACCTCCCTAAACCTATGTTTTCTTGTACGGAAAGTTCCTGAACCTGGAAGCCCCTGGCGCATCTCAGCCAAGGACGCCAAGCAGATGCGCTCCTCCATCCGCCAGCTCGCCCAGCGCGTGGCGCAGGCGGAGCTCCGAAAGCCTGAGGCGGCCTGTTGCGGGATCACTTGGAGGTTCATGGCTAGTTATGAGTAGGGTTGTAAGTACCGCTAATAAGGTTAGAGCCAGTTATAAGTATAGTGACCCTACTTCTCACCCCACATAGAGAACTACCCATGAACCTCCAAGCAGGGTTTGGTCCTGAGGGCCCAGGGTTTATTGGCAAAGCAGCTGGCTAGCCTCCTCATGCGCTGCAAGAAGCCAAGCCTCATCCTGAAACAGAAGGCCTTCAAGGAAGGAAGAAGGAGCTGAAGTACTCCTGACGCAAAGCCCTATAGGTTCTTTCCTCTGCTTCAATGTCGAAGACGAGTTTCCTAGAAGTATGAGTCTTGTCCCGGTTTTGCAAGCCGCGTGGTCAAGGTCCAGGCCCCTGCAGCTCCCCCACGGTTCTCCAAACTTGCGGAGCTGCTGGAGAAGCGTGTTTGGAGCAGTCGCCGGGCAATGCTTCAGGAGGGCTGTTTTTGGCTACCCGAGAGCCGAGACAAGATCCATAACACAAGAAGCAGGAAGTTGGCTCTTAAGGCGGATGTTGGGATGTTCCCCCTAATACTAACAGTCCTTAATAGGGACTCTAACAGGGGGCACGATAATCCCTATGAAGGACTGTTACTTGTAGTATATAAGGGGGAACATCCCCAGGTGGATGTTTGGAGGCCTGTGTTTCTCTGCATGTTTAGGGTTTGGGGTTCCTTGGCAGCAATGAGACCAGGTGCAGAAAGGCGTTTTGGTGCTTTTAATGGGTGCCTTGAGCTTGTAGCTGTTGGGTTTATAGGGTGTAGGGGCAGTTGTGCATCTTGCTCAATGGAGTGGTTGCCTTAAGCTACCCCCAAAAGACCATATCTCATAGTCTTCCTAGGAATCTCGCGTCATGTTTCAAGCAAAGATCAACGGACTACTTAAACATACTCGAAACCTCGGTTTTCGTTATGGGTACAGCATTCTTGCACAAAGGGCTGCGAGCTCGGAGACGCCAAATTGTCAAGCACCCATTAGGGTTGGGGGTTCAACGGTTTCGGGCTTAGGGGTAACGGTCGGGATGTCTCGGACATTCTGGCTGAAACGGCCCCAAGCCTATACAAAAAAGCCAACCATGGTTTGGCATCATGAGCTCCATCGCCTACTTGGAGGTTCATGGGTAGTTTTAAGTGGGGGTATAAGTAGGGTAAGTATGCTTACAACTGGTTATAACCTTATGTAGGGTACTTATTCCCATACTTATCACTACCCATTATCTTGGACGTTCTTTCAACACCCTTCCACTCAAAATCTCTTCCTGCCCCGGTTCGTGCACCCCTTTCAGGTCTCGAGCCCAAGATTTCGAGTATTGTCTCCAGCTGGGAACCCGGAGCGGCGTTTGAAGCGCTCGTCCAGGGTTGAAGGTTGCAAGTTGGGACGTTTTGCTCGGGGCTTTCGATTGAAGAGCGCCACGATTATTTATGGTGGAGGCTTGGGTTCAGGGTTTGTTAACTTCTTCGGGTGCCCGGCGCAGGTTTCGCAGCTGGCGGCGTTTCCCCCCCCCCCCCAGAACAGGGCCCAGAAGCAGGCGGAAGCACGCAGGTCCCCACAGAGTTAGCTTGTCAGGCTGCTCTGGCTTCTTGAAAGCTCTATGCCTGCTATTGTACGGTCACGTAGTGTCATGCAACGTAGCCATGCAGTGTGAAGTCTTGGTTTCCCACCCACTTACCTATGCAGTATGACCCTTAATACGATATGGGGGTTTCCGAATTTAGGGGTACTTTCTCCTTATGAAAAAAGGGAATCCTACTATTTGGGGGGTTTATATTATGCGTACCCTAATTTTCGTAAACCCCCATTTTGCGCAAGCAGCTGGCAAAGAAGAGCCCAGGTGCAGTGGCGAAAGCGACCGCTCGCATGGACAAAGCCGAGGGGTGGCCCAGCACTCAAGTCAGACCCTAAACTCTGTAGACCTAAACACGAAACCCTAAACCCTAAACCCAGTCCTATGTCAGGGACCAGGTTCCTGAGCTTCTATAGGTAAAGCCAGAAGCACCAAACCCAAGACAGTACACGTCCTACTGCAGAAAGCCCACGTGACCATGTCAGACACAGTCCTTCGAAAACGGTTTGGGCTTAGGGCTTAGGGTTTAGGACTGTCTGAAAAATGCCTCTCCTCAACCCAAGATTCGAACCCATCATCAAAGCACGGAGAACACCCTGTCCTAAACGCCCCAACCCCCTCGGCAGTCTGCCACTACCCCTGCGAAGGCGACAACTAGTAACTAGTACCAAAGCCGACTTTTACATGCAGAACCGCTTTTGGTCCCTTTGAACATTGCTGCCCGCCCACTGGGAAGAAATTCGTTGTGCCCGGATGAATGCAAAACCTTTAGACCCTCAACCTACATCTCTAGATGACCAGGAGCGGGAGACCCTCTCCTGCTGTAACCTTTGAAGACATCGACACCGACAAGGATGGCTTCATCTCCCGTGAGGCGGATCGGGGCCTCTTTCTGCGCGCGTAGTTTCACGAGGCTTTCGAACGCTTGGGTTGTTGCCAGCCTGAGCTTCTGACGCGGAGTTGGCAGAATCCCTCCCCCCACAAGCCTCGACCTGCCCAACGGAGCTGACAGAGAGCTTCACCGAGAGAGGGAGAGAGGGAGAGAGAGAGAGAGACACACACACACACACACACACACACAGAGAGACACAGACACAGAGACAGAGAAGAACAAAATGATGGAGATCCAGACGAGCTTCTGACAAACGGGGACGTATAGAGGCCCACAGAAGCCGGTGCTGCATGGCGTGACACGGCATGTCCAGGAGTTCGCAGCCGCGCAGAAGAAAGGCTTGCTCTCTTCGGGGCCGTTGTGCCCAAAGCCGGTCCCTGGCCTTCATAGGGTTTAGGGTTTAGGGTTTAGGGTTTAGGGTTTTTAGCGCCTGTGAGAGAGAGAGAGAGAGAGAGGGTTTAGGGTTCAGGGTTTAGGGTCTCTGAGAGAACACCATTGGAAGAGTGCGCAAACACGCCAGGTACTCCCCTAACGGCACCATAGCTCTCCTGCTTTGAAGATGCTCTTTCGAGGTGCTAACTAGGGAGGCCCAGCCTGTGACCCGGATGCCAGCGCGTGCACCAGTTGTGAGAGTCGAAACCCTGCCAGATAAACCCTAAAAGCCTAAACCTCATAAACCCTAGCCCATATAAACCCGATGCCCACGCAGCTCGCCAGAGGCAACTGCGCCTCCGTGTGCCGCGCCCGCCCCTTCACCTCCGGCACAGGAGGCAGGGGCTTAGGGTAATAAGGCTTTAAGGGGGTCTTTATCGGGGTTTTCCTGCTGCGCGGGTTGGGAAGGGGGTTCCAAACCTGTGCGACTTAGGTCAGCCACAGGTCGATCGTCCGACAGGCCCTCTTCACAGCCATGCAGGGCGCGGCCAAACGCCTCGTGGAGAAGAAGGAGTTTGGAGAGTTGGACACCGACGGTGATGGCATCGTCTCACAGAAAGAGCTCGACTCTGCCCTTGTGGACATGAATGTTGAAGGCACGGACGCAGAGCAAGCAAAGCAGGAGATACTGCAGCATGTGGACAAGGACGGTGATGGCATCATCTCGCGCGCCGAATTTCAAAGTGCAAAAGCCGACGTTTCAAAGGAGTCTGCTCAGACCGATGCCGCCAATGAGCAGTCCGAGAAGAAGCTGGTTGTCCGGAGCATCCTAAGCAGCAGCTACTCCGATGCCGCCAAGCGGCTATTGCAGGCAAAAAACTTCCAGCAGATGGACCAGGCCGGGCCAACACAAAGGGTGAGTTTTTGGAACTGGAAGTTCAATTGTCTTCTGGAGCTCTGCTCAAACACCCCCAATGCCACCCCAAAGCCCTTTAACCATAAGCCATAAGCCACCATAAGCCCAAAGTCTCTTGCCTTGTCTGAGGGCCCGCGATAAGATAGCCCTAAAGACCCTGAAATCCCTTGGCATCCGCAGGACGGGGATGGCAGGGTCACCGAGCAGGAGGCCTGCAACCTGCGTGGTGGTCCTCCTTACTAAGTTTGGGGTCCGGGGTCTAAGGAATCCGTCAGAGGGCTTGAAAGGGGGACCCAAAAAACCATCCATGAACCTTCTTCACTTACTGGTTCGGAGTAGGGAATGGCATATCTGTTTGCGGTCGAGTCAAAGGTCAGCGCGGCGCTTGCGAGCATGGAAGTGCACGGGCAGGAGGCCGTGCAGGCATGCTGGCCGCATCTGCGCATGGCTCCCCCGACTTTTTCGAATTTACCGTGTTGTGCTTGGAAATTTTGTTGCGGGATTTGTGTGATGAAGTCGTCCTGAGCTAGTGCCCCAGTCATTTCAGCCATGTTCTTACCACCGCCCCGAACGCTTTCATATGCTATGCAGCCAGGCTGGCTCCTGCACGAAATTATAGCAGTGATTTATCAGACATCTCGGTTTCGTACGAATTCAACTGACAAAGTCTGTCTCCTGGAGCTTGAGCTTCTACTTTTTGTACCGTCACGCGCCATTTTCGTCGTTCAAAACGTGCGAAGACTCTGCCGTGGAAAAAGCTTGGGGAAACACGCTTGACTCGTAGAGGCTCTTACGATCTTGCAGGGGCACGCTTGCTGCTGAAATGTTGCTGGATAGCGGTGCCGATGGTACTAGAAAGGCAGCGTAGTAAGGCCGCCACAATGCGGCATGTCGGCATATGGGTTGCACATGGTTGCACGGTAGCTGCTGCCGCGCTTCGCATCAACAAGCAATACCAGCCGTGTGTCCAGGAGTGCGGTTCTTTGTGTCTCTGTGTCTCTCTGTGTATCTGTCTGTGCCTGTGTCTGTGTGGGTGCGGGTGTGCGGGCCGAGGCTCTCAATTCTCGGGTCCAAGTCTTTGCCGGGAAGACCATGCTTGCCTAATCTTGTCCCCTGGAGTTCTGACATGCGGAAATATCACGTGCTCCTCAGGCAACAGCTGAGCTGATGCAGCAAGTCGACAAGGACGGCGACGGCACGATCTCCCAGGAGCTTGAAGAAAAAACCTCCTGCTGACAGGCTTTAGCACATGCTTGACCATGCACGAACAGGGCCGAGATGTTGAGGATAAGAAGTGGACAGAGCTACAAACACCCGCTTCCAAGCCGCGAGCGGCGCCCTGCATCGCGCAACGCGAGGAAGAACTGAAGCAGGCCAAGGCGGAGGCTGCAGAGCCCACACCATCGTCCGAAACTGGGACGCAGCATGATGCAGCAAAGTGGAGTTCTAGCGTTTGGGGTTCCTTGAGGTGTTGCAAGAAGCGCAACACGCGGCTTTAGGGCCCCTTTTTTTTGTGATACGGTTAGTGGTGGTGTTTCGATTCGACGTGTCAGAGTTTGGTGTTCTTCCCTCCGCCGATTGCCGGATGCCAGAATTCGAGTCCAGGGTGAGAAGAGCGAGAGATCGCTTACAGGGGGCCCAAGAGGTGCTAGAAACGCCACTGGCCAGAGGGATCAATGGGGTAAAGGCCCCGCTATTGCAAAAGGTATCCAGGTGCTCCAGGTCATGCAGGGTGGTGTGTTGGAGCTCGCCCCATAGGTGTCTTTCAGCTGCCTTGGCCCCCCCTCTTCTTGGCAACTGCCCCCAAACTGGGTTTCGTGCCGGGAAAGAAAGAGGATGGACAGAGAGCCCTTGTGGAAGAGAGGGCGGCGAGAGCGAGAGAGTGAGAGAGCCCCCGGACCGGTCTCCTTCGGGAGACCATACGCGAAGCAAGCAAGCAAGCAAGCAAAACAGTGAGACAGCGCGCATGTGTGTAGCAGGGAGGGGCAGAGGGAGAGGCTTCCACAAGAGCTGGCACCGAAGAGCCGACGGACTGCATATAAGAAGGAAGATTCACTGAGGTCTTACAATCGTTGTTTCCTGCAGGCTGTCGTATGCTCATCCTTCTTTGCCTGCAACCTTTGCAGCATTGTTGTGCTCAAGAAAGAGCGTCCAAGAATAAATACACCTGCCCGCCCGCCCTCGCCCCTAAGTAAGGCCCTAAACCCTGAACCATCCTGAGTCTCAGAGCTGGATTTGTCAACCGTTTGCTTGGAGTCACGGGCTTCCACTTCCACACACTCAGGAGTTGGCTTTAGGTTGCTGTCGCCCAAGTTTGCACGCTTACGCTCGGCTTTCTGTAATGTTGCATGGCAGTGCCGGCAGCCGTGCGAAGCTGCCGTGCGGCACTGGCTGCTTGTGTGCGCCATGGGCATTGGGCCGAAGCGCTTGGTGCTTTGCGCTCCCTGCGCCAACTGGGCTTCCTGGATTCTGCGGTGTTGGAAATGGCCATGCTGAGCTGTGCAAGATCATCCCAATGGGCTCGAACCATATCCCTGCTGGACTTTATGCAGAGGAATCTGAAGTTGACGTCTCGTGCCTTCATTGCTGCAATTTCGGCAGCGGAGCGATGTGGCCGATGGGAGCCAGCCCTGGTCATCCTCCGGGATGCCGAGATCCTGGGCTGTGCCTATAGCCCCCTTGGGAATTATTTTTTTTGTTTATATAAACCCAAGAGAAGATTATTAACAAACAATATCATTTTTATTATAAGGTTCGGAGGGGAGTATAGGTGCAGGCTCGCCCTGCTACAGCGCTGCAGTAGCAGCCTGTGGTCGCCAGGCGATGTGGCAGAGGGCAGTGGGTTTGCTTCTTCGTGCAGTCTCCAAGGGTGCTGTGAATGTGCCCGTCTACAACGCTGTCATGTTCGCAACGGGCAGTGCTGCGAAATGGGAGCATGCCATCCACTGGGTCCATAGGCTGCTGCACAGCAAAGCGAAGTGGAGTCCTCTGAGCTTCGCAACGGTCATTTCGGGGCTTTGTGCAGGTGGGCAGTGGAAGCAGGCGCTCGGGCTGTTTGGCGTGGTGTGCCAGTCCTGGCAAGGAGATGCGCAGCGCGTGGTGCCATGGCTGAGTGTGATGGACGTCTGTGAAGAGGCCCAACAAGCACTCATCCAACAGCGTTGCCTTCAAGCTGGCCTGCAATTCCCGAGGAGGTTGATGACAAACCTACAAAGCCTTGAGACGAAGCAGCAGGCAGTGCTAGCGAACAATCGCCTTGACTCCCTCCGAGGTGATTTCTCCTCGGCTTTGGCTGATCGTCGGATTTTCTCACCTGCTCTTAAGGCGCTGCGGGATCTTTCCACCGAAGATGGCTGTGCTTGCACCGGAATGCGCCGTCAGGAGCCCATGAGACTGATGCGGGATACCCCTCCTGCACTTGGGAGCCGAGCCGTGCGGGAGCTGGCTGCATTCAGGGGGATCTGTGGCGACAACGCTCAGTCTCTGCGGCAGAATTTGCACGTTCAGGTCGTAAAAGACCTGGCGGTGGACGTTTTGGCTTTGGCAGAGGTGGTTCATTTGCGCAGGGTGTGGACCCAGGATGTCATCGCGGCGCTGTCTTATCGCATGCAAGGCCCTGAAGCAGCCCTCTGCTGTCTTGTCGAGCTCGTGCCCAGCGCGCAGCGAAAGAAAAACGTCAGCTTCTCCGGTTTTCCCATCAAACATTCCTCTAAACCCCAAACCCTAAACCCTAAACCGTAAACCCCAAACCCTAAACCCTAAACCCTAAACCCTAAACCTGACTAGTCGTGGCCTGCGGTGACACACACAGCCTCTTCTGCTCAGGAGCCGCAGTCGCTGACGAGAAGTGTGCTGGCCTTGACCTACTCAGATACTTGGTAGCCCAGTGGTACCCTTTTCCCTTTTCTTGAGGGTTTAGGGTTTAGGGTTTAGGGTTAGGGTTTAGGGTTTAGGGTTTAGGGTTTAGGGTTTAGGGTTTAGGGTTTAGGGTTTAGGGTTTAGGGTTTAGGGTTTAGGGTTTAGGGTTTAGGGTTTAGGGTTTAGGGTTTAGGGTTTAGGGTTTAGGGTTTTCTTGAGGTCCCCTTAGAAAGTGACCAACCCCAAAAAGGGTGCCCGTATGATGATATGGCTACTGGGCTGCCAAGGATATTGCCAAACGGCTTCTGGAAGAGAAGACTTTCAAGGAGCTAGACAAGGACCCCACTTGAAGGTGCATGGGTGGTTCTAAGAAGGGTTATCAGGTACCCTAGAAAAGGTTAGAGTTCCAAGAAGGGTGATAAGTACCCTAAGACGTGATATATCTATATATACAAATATATATCATAGTTACCCTACTTACAACCCCACCTATAGCTACCCATGAACCTCCAAGCATTCGCTTGCACCGCCAAGTGCCGACCTGCATGGTGCAGATGCTCTTGGTATCTCTTGGTAGGGTTTAGGGTTGTTTAGAGTTTAGGGTAAGCCTGCTGCAAAAGGGTTTCGGGTTTAGGGTTAAGGGTCAGGGGATGTTCCTGGTGTCCGGCAAGCAGGTGTTCCTTCAACCCGCGAGCACGGGTGCTGCTTAAGAACTTCGAAAGCCTTTCCCAAACTTGACCTTTCTAGGCCTTCGACGAGAGCTTCGTAAGCACTTCGTGTAGGCACTTTGTAAGTAGATTGTCTGGGGTGGGAATTTATGATTTCTGAATACCAGAAACATTCCTGGCTTTGAGTTTCCAACATCCCATTTGTGTTGCCCCGTCAGGTTCCTACAGAGTAGGCCTCGCAACCTTAAACCCTGAGCAGACAGAAAACTGGCGGGGCTTCGACAGTAAGAGGAGCATAGAAGATCGGCAGCCTTCTTCTTTGCGGTGCCTAGCGCCTAGCGCCAGAGACTTCGGTTGAAGAGTTGCCTTGCCCGAAGCCCGATTGCAAAGTCTGCACCCGAAACCACCTGGCAACTCTTGGCAGCCTCAACATGCGCCTGCAGTGGGGGTGGCAAACAAAAACTCTAAACCGAGCCTCTTCAGCCCCCGATAACATCGCAGGATGGCGATGGAGCTGTTACAAAGGAGGAGTTGGATGCGACTCTTGGCACAAGTACCGTGCCACCTGATGCTGGAAAGTGTCTGGTGAATATCCGGGGATCGAGTCACGTGAGATGCCACGAGCAGCATGTGAGACATGGTGGACGACAGTGCGAGCAAGTTGCACCTTAGGAGCCTGGCTGAAATGAACCTCAACAGCGAGGAAGCAGCGAAAGCAAACAAGGAGATCATGGAAATGGTCGACAAGGATTGGCCTGAAATCTTGTGGCCTACGGTTTGCATACCGGACACACTCGTCTCCTTTGATTGTGATTAGCTCGTTTTCGGGGAGGACACAGCCCTAAACCCTAAACCCCTAAGCCCTAAACAGGATGTGCTGACATGTTTGTCTCAGGACGGGGACGGTGTGATCTCCAACGTCGAGCTTTCTCAAGCCAAGGCCGAGATGGCTTCCACTGCGGCCTGAGCACGGCAGGTGCTTTTGCTCCAAGAAGCTCAAACGCAACCTCATCTGACACGTGCCCTCTCTCGAACTTTCGAAAAATGACTGAGGTAGTGAGGCTTCAACTACGATGGGATGTGTCAAGTTTCCGTTGAATTGATAGGCACGAAGCTCTCAGCTTCATGAATGTTACGTAAGCTGGGAGCTTATAGCTGTCCGCTCCCACCCCTGTCTAAACTACCAAGCTCTAAAACCCTAAAAATGTGAAGTGCTGCAGAACCCTACACCTTCCTAAAGAACTCGCATGCTCAAGACCCAGGCTCCCGACGTGATCTGACTTGCAGTGGTGGGTCGGGGAAGCAGAGGAAGTGAGATAGCAAAACGATGCCAGCGACATGTCGCAGATTTTAGACCTCATCTTTGAACTTGGTGCTTTCGGAATGTTTGGGCACAGTCTGTTCATAGCTGTAGAGATCCCCGGCTTGACGTAGAGTTATCAGACGATTTTCCCTCTCCTGTCCCGAAAGGGACGTAGGAGGAGGTGTCGCCATCGCGGCATCGCAGAACGCTGTTCTATGCCTCGACTGCCTCGACTGGTTGGCAGGGATAAGAATGTGCGATCGTGTTTCCCAAGCATGTCCAGGGCACTCTGAAATCATCGAAGGTGTCTCGCTAGGGCTCCAGCTCTCCGGAATGATTGGAGATGGTCTTGGACTTGGGTTTCTTCATGCGCAAGGCTGCTTTCCAGGTGTTCCCTGGTCCCCTAGTCGTGGTGGATGCTGTGAAGGCCACTACTTATATGGCCTTGCTGTGCACCTGTTGTCCCTGTGAACCAGCCAATCAGTGCCGCTTCCTCTCAGCACTTTCACGCGACTGAGACTTGTGAGAGACAATGTTCTTGAAGCCTCGAAAACTAGCACTCAACATCTGGACCTAATTAGAGCTTCTGGCAGAACGACGAAGACACAGGAAAACCTAGTTGGACCCATTTTGCAGCATTCGTTGCCAGTTTCAGTTGACGGTGGCTGCTAGAGAGATTACGTGAGACCCGCGAGCACCGACACCGCCGGGAGCGTGTATGCCTTTATGTAACTGTTAACATTGATGAATGCCGTCGAGTCGTTGAGGAGACCAGGCCAGACTGTCCCAGCTTATGGTGTCTAACGGTCTGACCATATGCATCCAAGCATCTATTGGTCCAAAATCGTCTTTACCTTCTAGAAATGTGGCAGCCCGGTCATCCGGCGTATGTGCTTGCGGATCTCATGCAGCGTAGATAATGCAGTGCAGACATGTACCGGTGGGCAGCACGTCGTCATGTGGTTTTCTGGGGAAGAGGCTTGTGCAAGTGGCTCTCAAGGGTGTTCACACACGCGCACACACACACACACACACACACACACACACACACACACACACACACACACACACACACACACACACGCATACCTGGAGATCTGTTGAGCTGAAGCCAGGGCTCCAAGTTCTTTCGCTTCCAACTTCCAATATGAACCTGAGGGTGTGCCTGCGTTCGGGTTTGGTGTGGAAAGCAGCTGCTCCCTGAAATTGGCTGCTGCGCTGCCATTGGTTCTGCCAGCCTTCCGACATCTCTCGACATCTCGATCCGCTGTTGGCACCATTTCTTCAAACTAATCATATTCCCTGAGGGTCCCTTTATAAGTATACGATTGTCATGACCCCCAAAACCCAATTCTAACTATTAAGGCCCCTACTTGAAGCGGGTGCTGTGTCGAACCGAGTGGCAGCCATTGCAGGCCCCATGTACCAGGTCGCTTGTTTGAACTTTGCTGGACTTCCGCCCATCAAAGGGGGTCGGATAGGCTCTTAAGGGGTTTCTCGCGACTGCTGTACCAGTCAGAAGGTTGATTCTGGCGCTGCCCTCTCATATTGCAAGTTCAGACTCTGGCCAGGAAAAACCGCAGCCACATGCAGCCAGCGGTTCATGTCTCACAGAGTTACAAGCTTGCGAAGCAGCTTGGATTGAACGGTGCACTTGGGCAGTCTAAGGGGCTTCTGCCGGTAGCAGAGAAGTTTACCTTAGCACCTTCATGGCGCGCGCAATGGCTAAAGCTGCAGACATCGGCTTTCACAGACCATCAGATGTTGGCATGGAGAATGTGTGGAAGCGTTTGCAGTGAGACCCCCTTTCCCGCGGGACGCTCCGGTGCCCCTGCCCCCAAAGTGCAGAAGTGCGGTGGAAAAGTAGCGCCAACAGCACACATGTTTCGAAATGGGTTGCCGTGAGACAGTGCCATGTTCTTGAAAAGCACAGTGTAAGAGGATGCTACAAACATTATCCATCCGGCTGTAGGGGGCATCCCACGTCGGAGCACCTGGCTGCAGGCTAACTGGGAAGTTGTGGGTTTCAAACAAAGGCCTACCAAGTTTGGTTCAAGCACCTAGGCGGATTGCAATATAAAGGAGGACGGCGCTTGCCACAGATCACGAAGCTGTGTGAGGGTGTGCAACATCCGTCCCTTTGCAGCAGCATGTGCAGATGCAACAACTTGTGCCTTGGCACCATCACCTCACGCAACCCCTCCCCACCTCATGCCACAGAAGTTCATCAAAACAGCAAGGGATTGTCCAGGAGGGCTTGGGGCAACACGTTGCCTTACAAACGGACCTCTGTAGCGCTCTGCCGACTGGTCCCCCAACCCTGTGCATCTCATCGCGCTTCGGCCATGTCAGCGACAGAGCTGGAGCCTGGACCAGCAAGCGGCGCCCTCTTGCCGGACCCGCTGGCAGGCAGAGCTATAGGTCAGCGTGTGGAATGTAGGGCTTGAAAGGTGTTGTGCGGCTTCACCGCAACGAGTGCTACGTGCTTGTCAAAGTTGTTGTCCGCTAGCTTGGCGTTTGCAGAGAGGAGAGTCCTGGTTGGGTGTATCTGCGTCTACCCGGTGTTGCCCCGGATAGTCTGCGCAGTGTTTCCCCAGATTGTGCCAGTCCTCCTTGGGAAAAAAATCCCAGGCAGACTTGGGCGAGGTGTCAAAAAGAAGGTGGCGTGTGCCGAGCTCTGCCCCCAGAAATAGTATTATTCCGTTATCCCTATAACCCCTTAAAAAAAGCCCTTTACAGGGTTGATTATGGGGATTATAGGGCCTAATAGCCCATCCTGGTGTGTTACGAGCCGGGCAGGCCCGCTTCGCGCGTCACAGCTCTTTGACGAGGCGTTGAAACTGCCGCTTTGCTTGAGTAGCGGCGGGTTGAGGGTTTAGGGTTTAGGGTTTAGGGTTTAGGGTTTAGGGTTGTTCAGGGTAACAGTTGTAGACAGCTTTCTGCTTTCCAAACCGGTAAACTGACATGTCAGTCGCTGATCCAAGCGTCAAAGGCTGCTTCCGCAAGATGAAACGGATGAAGCCAAAACCCTCCTATCCCCTAACCCTTGACCCCTAAACCCTTAACCCCCAAACCCTTAACCCTGGGTGGCAAAAACAAAGCCCTAAAGCCTAAAAACCCTAAACCGCAACCCCTGCTTCTCGGCTTTTTTGGGGAAGGGGGGGGGGGGGGGGTCTTTGGGTTGAGGGCTACCAGACTTGGCAGCCCAGTGGTACCCTTTTCCCTTTTTTGGGGTTCCCTTATAAAAAAACGAACCCCAAAAAGGGTGCCAACCCTAAACCCTTAACCCTTATAAACCCTAAACCCTAAACCCTAAACATATGGTTACTGGGCTACCAAGCAGACTCCAAATGAGGTTACAGGAGCTTCGCGCGGAGAAAGCGCTCACTGGCACCGTCGGCGCTGTTCTGCTCGTCAAGGAACCGGCTGAGTGTTTAGGGTTCAGGGCTTAGGGTTTAGGGTTAGGGTTTAGGGTTTAGGATGTAGGGTTTAGGGTTCAGGGTTCAGGGCTTAGGGTTTATTGTTTGGGTTTTTTTGTTCACTAGGGCACCCAGTAATCCCCTTCTTGTTGTGTTGCGGTTCTTTATGTAAAGTGAATAGTATGGAAAAAGTCAGCCCCTTATTTCGAAGGAGACCTGGGGAACCTAGTTCATGTTCTGCAACAGCACTGGAAATGTCTGGCTAGGCCATTGGGGTGTTTGATATTTTCCCTTGTTGGGTTGAAGAGGAGCATATTCAGGACTATTTTTCTGAGGGTTTAGGGGGCCAACCAAGTTGTTAATTTTGTGATACAGCGTTGCGGGTGCTGTTCTTGTCGTTCCTTCATCTGAGCTGTCTAAAGCTGCTTCTGCGAGCCTATAAAACTACTATAAGACTGGAACACCGTGAGCACAGGACAGGGCTGACGCAGACAGTTTGAACTTGCGCATCGACGAAGCTTATGGCATCCCAGCAGCAAGTTGTCCAAGCAAGTCGAAAAGCTGCCGAAGCCTTACATGGGGCCTAAATTCTGAAGCTCTGCATTTAGGGGGTTGTAGACCTAAAGTCTAAACGCATTTCCCTCCAAAAACAAAAACCAAGATTCCCCCCCACCCCCCCCACCCTCCTGCATCCGAAACCGAGCTAACCCTCAATCTTCTGGCTAAACACCCTAAACACCATAAACCCTAGGAGTCTGGGAGTGCTAGTTGCGTGAGCTGGCTGATCTCCCTGGTGTATCCCGTTTTGGGGCTCGTCCTGCTGGATGGACCCGGGACGTCGAACTGGTCATAGTAGGATGCCAAGTGAGATCGAGAGGGTAGAGTTGGCAGGTCATCTGAAGCGGAGTTGGCTGTCACCCGAAGCCTCAGATCTTTACTTTCTTAAGGATGAAGGAGAGACGAGATGACCTGATGATGAGTTCTGCTGAGTCTAATGGCACGTGCGACGTGTTCTCCATTATGTGCCCTGCCTATCACCAGACCCTAAACCCTAAACCCTGACCTCGAATGCCTGCGAAGTGGCCGGGAGTGTTCAGCCGGGCGGTGGCCCTAAACCCCAAACCCTAAACCCTAAACCCTAACCCCCACCCCCGCCCCCCTCAAACTGCTAACGTGCCCTTGGCAGAGGCATCGCTGGAGAGGCCGAGGCTGACACGAGTGTGGAGCAGGCGTATGCCAGGACCTCAACTCGGGGTTTTGGGGGTTTCAGGGTTTAGGTTTAGGGTTTAGGGGTTTAGGGGTTTAGGGGTTTAGGGGTTTAGGGGTTTAGGGGTTTAGGGGTTTAGGGTCTAGGGTTTAGGGTGGGCTTAGGGTTTTGGGGTTGGAGTCTGGGTTCAAAAAGGGTTTACGGTTGAGGATATGGTAACAAAGCTCGAACTTCCCATCGGGGTATGGAAAAGCTGAAGCGGCAACTTCAAGTACTGGGTTTAGGTGGGTTTCTAGGACCCGGAGTAGGCTCCTATTCCCCCGTTTTAGGGGTTAAGGTTCACCCTTTGAAACCAAACAGGGCACCCTTTTTTTTGTTATTCCCAGGTCCCAGGTGACTCCTGGGTCAAGGTTTAGGGTGGCTCCGACGGCATCAGAGATCCAGGTCTCACCCTCAACCTCAGACCCGTTTTCCCTGCACCCTCTCGATTTCTACAGCCCCTACACCAACACCGATGCCACCCTTGATGGAACTCAGTAGGGTCTAATAGAGGTATAGTAGCAAGCCCGTACACCGAAGCCCCAAGCTCGTTTCTCTCATCGCAATCCCCTAATGCCGACTGACTTCGCACCTTTCATCCCACTGCCTGGAGCCCCAACCCTGCGCGCGCCATGTCGTTCTGTAAATTAGAGAGATCACGGTGCAGCAAGGTCGCTGCTGATGTGGACGGCGTCGTTGCTCGGTTGCGATCAATCCGCTGGCTTGCTCCTTCATTTAGGGTTCACCGCAAGACATGTAGCAACTGCAATCTTTTGAGGGCTTTGCTGACGATGTGCCGCTGCGCTTGAATTCAAGTCTTAACTGCCCTGCAAGAGCAACTTGTCGAGGTTGCAGGCTTGAGGGGCTTGTGGGCGTGTAGGGGGGCATGTGAGAAGAACCGCATTATGGCGAAGTGGGAGATGAATGTTGGAAGGTGATTTTGCGCGTAGCCTCCCCATCAGGATTGAGTTGTAGAAGCATGGCTCGGGAGACTCCATGAAATATAGAGTCCTCTCAAGAAGATGGCGCCCCTGGGCCCAAGCCCCACAGACCGGTCTCAAAACAGGTGGCATTAGGAACGGCGATATAAACAAATATAAACATATACTGCACATACTTGTCTTTTTTACACGTACACATATATATATATATATCTAAATATTTGTATATACAATATATATAATATAATGTAATGTAATATCATATAATATAATATAGAAAATATAATGCATATGTATATATATATATTTATATTTATATATTTGTGTCCCAAAGGTTGAGCAGCTCGAGAAGATGACGCAGGAGACGTTAGCGGTCTGCGTGCTGCCCTCGGCAGAGGAGGCGCCCCGCTTGAAGAATTTGGGATCAAACCCTGGAACCCCTAAACCCTAAACCCTAAACCCTAAACCCGAATCCCCTCACCCTGAAAAATACCCTAAAACCTGAAACCTGAGCAAAGCATCGGGTTGAGTCCTGTTTGAGGTTGCTCGGTCTAGGGCATTTCCCGAGCCGACAGATAAGGGGCGGCCTCATCCTCATTGGAACTCCGGATACTTTCTGGGGTCGGCGTTTTGGCTTCATTTTGGCATTGCTTGCTTGTCTTGGGTTTTTAGGCTGAGGCCCTTCTCTCTCTCTCTTTCTCTCTCTTGCCCTCTTTGTTTTTATCTTTTTCAATCTCTCTCGCGCTCCCGTACCTTTTGGAATGTCCTACCATGATGCCTTCAGGCAACCGCTTTGGCCTACTGCCGGATTGGATTTTCTCCGTTTTCTCCGCTATGCTCGCACAGTCCCCGCATTGCTGTGGCTAGTCGGGTGGCAAAAAAAAACCCGTAATTCTTTTGGGGACCCTCTTATGCTAACAGTCCCTGAAAGGGAACATAAAGAGGGGGTACTGTAATCCCGATGAAGTATAAGGGGGAACATCCCAACCCGCCCTTTGTTGACGCCAAGAGACTATACGGGAGGTAAGAATAATGTATAACCGTACTTCTGTATACATATAAACATCATAAATCTCGGAGCAACAATAATCACAGTAAGCCTTAGGGTTTAGGGTTTCCTTGGTAGGGATTGTAGTACCCCCTCTTAGAACCCCTTCTTCAGGACTGTTAGTATAAGGGGGAACATCCCAAGTAAGCCGAGTAACCCTGCGAAGGAGTTGCAACTGGAACTTCCCTGCGCCACTCTCGCGCGCCTGGAGAGGCCCAGTCTCTTCAAACCTGTTGAAGTTGTCCCCCTTGGGCTTTAGTATGGTTTAGGGTTTGAGGTTTCGGAGGTACCTCCAAAAAGGATTGTTAGTAGCGCATATTTGTGGCTTTGTTTTAATGTTGTGGTATGGCTCCTTATCTTGGCGAGTGTATAAGTTGCGTGTCGCTATCTGCCCGGACACCCTGAGTTGCTGTAGCAGAAACCCTTCCCTGAGGTGTGACGTGTGGTTTGTAAGCCGCCGAGATGCTACCGTTCTTTGCACTTCCGATGGACCACTGCGTGGCTTTGGCAAGCTGGGCTTTGGTCTGCCTTTTTTTGGTTGAACTTAGGAAAACAGAAGATCACTGTCTTTTTTTGTTTATTTACACTGTTTGCGACTATTGTGCTGCTTTCAAACAAAATCCGTTCATTTTTTCATGATTGGTACACCTATAAATCTGCATGCTTAACACACGAATGGTTCTATGTTTGCTCCAAGTTACAAGCCAAGTAAGAACCAACGTTTCAAGACTAGGGGGCTTCGAGCTCTAGGACCGTAGGATTGTGCCGAGCCCAGGCAACAACATCCGTTTCGAGGGCATGGCCTGCAATCTTCCAACCCAGGCGCCTTTTAAGCCCCGCGTAAGCCCTGCGGGCTCTCAGTTGGCAAGCATCTAGCTCGAGCCTGGCACAGCCGCACCTGTGGTGGAGAGTCTGACAAGTTGTTGTAACGGCGAGGAGCAGCAGTTCATTGAGCCCTCCTCACGTATTCTTAGGGGCCCGCAAGCGAATCCCCTAGACCCTAAACCCTAAACCCTAAACCCTAAACCCTAAACCCTAAACCCTAAACCCTAAACCCTAAACCCTGTCCTCATGCAGGCATCGCTGCCCTTGCCCGGCGAGGTGGGGTCGGGAAGGGAGGGTCAAAGCCCAAGGATGTTTCTAGCTGTTGAAGGGATACTATATGATACTATATGATACTATATGATACTATATGATATTAAATGATACTATATGATACTATATGATACTATATGATACTATATGATGCTATATGATGCTATAGAACTCCCCCTAAATCCTCAAACCCTTCAAGCCGGCCCAAGGGTCTATCCGTTGGCAGTCCGCAAGCACCCCAAAACGCTGCAGGAAAACGTACCCAAAACACCCGATCACGACCCTTCACGGTTCAAGAATGACGGAGGTGATCATGGGAGGCGCAGCCGCTGCCACCGGAGCCGGTGTTGCAGCACTGGCACAGGTCGGCATCTCCGGGCACCCCTAAACCCTACACCTACTGGTCCTTGGTGGTCCTTGTGGTACCAGAAGAGAGGTTAGCGGGCGACTCCGTTTGTGTGAGCGGATACTTTAGGGAACTCTAGGCTGTGGGTTTCATCGGAATCAGGGAATTGACATCCCAAAGCCTGATGCACAAGGTTCCCGACAGCAAATTGGGGTTTTCACGCCTCAAGTGCAGAGCTTTATCAACGAAAAATCCCATTGCGCAGTTGCGCGGATCTTCAGTCATTGGGGCTCATTGGGGTTTGCAGCACTTCTCTTACGTGTGCGCTTGACGGCCTCGGGTTTGGACTTCGCTCCATTTCTAGCCTGAGGGGCGCTTGCCGGAGGGTGAGGCGGGGAAACCTGTGGTTGTTCGTGCAGGCTCTTATCTGATGGCTTTCAATTCATGGCCTGCGCTGTAGACTGCCACACTGAGACGGCCCCCCTCCAGGCAGGGACACTGGCGGCCACGACCAACGGCCTCGTGTGCCTTTGCAGCAGGTTGCATCCGTTGTAGCAAGGACCCATGCAGAGAGCCCGAATCCCAGCATTCGCAACGTGGTGGTTTTAGACTTTCGCACGGTGTCGTGCGACTGCATGTGCGTTTAGTTCGAAAGATGCGGCGCGATAGTAACGAAGGCATGCTTTCTTATTTCTCATCACGCAAAGGCATGAAAGTCCTTAGATTGTTAAGCATTCAAGCCTGACACGAAATGAGGATTGTTCTGAAAGGGGTCGGCTCAATGACGCACTAGGAAGTCGAGCGCACTCGGCTCCTGTCACACTTGCGTGCTTGAGTCTCAATCTGGGCCTTTTGCCTCACTGCCCCACCCTCCTGCCCTGAGCTTGGTTTGGACTCACTAGTTTTCTGCGCTCTGTTGCTCCGCGAAGACATCCTAGCGGCAGCTGAAGACAAATGCGTGTGTGTACATACATATGTTTATGTTCTATGTGCGAAGGCGTGCCGTTGTCCATGCTTCGGTCAACATTTAACGACTGCGTAATATGCTGCCACGCACCGTGCGCTTTCGCGAGTTGCCGACGAGTAGGCTGCGGATAAAAAATCGCCATGAACTCTCTTTCTTTGTTTCTTTATCTCTTTCTTTTTTCGTAGCGGCAGAGTCAGACATGAACTCTCAAGCGACAAAGCAAGCACGGCAAAGCTATAAGCAGCTGCGCAATAGCAGAAGTCGTTTATACATATGTACACACATTTCTGTACATATACATGTGTTACATGTGTATAGAGTTATATATTGTATAATCACATATTCAATATGCACATATGCACATATGTATGTACGTACTTGCCAAGTTGCAGCGCGCTTGCTTGCCCAGGTATGCCGTCACCGGTGGGGCGGCAGCTCTCTCCATCGGCGCTGGCTTTGCTGTGGTAGCTGGGCCGTGGACCGCGGTGTTAACTACAAAGGGGCTGTGTAGGGTTTAGGGTTTAGGGTTCCGCCCCCGCCTCAAGCAAGTCGAATGGGCAGCATGTCCTCTATTCGCGTTACGCGTTCAGCCTTCCAAAGGTTTGAGGAATGGGTTGAAATGCAATGACAAAGCAGGGACTCAACAGCAAAAAACAAAGAGTTGCAAGGGATCCGGGAGGACAAAAGGAGGACAATCAACAAGATTGGGCGGGATTCGCAAAGGGAGTGGATTTGGAGTTTGCAGGGTTTAGGGGTGTACTATAGGGGGTCGGAAGAAACACAAATTATCTTCCTACATAGTTATACGATGGTTACCGCCAAAACCCTATTTTAATTCATTATTCAGGCCCCTAACTAAGGCTCCAGGAACCGCCATTCAAGCCCACGAAAGCGGGGTTTGGGGCAACATGTTTCAAAGGAGCCAAATGGGGGTTTTACGAAAATAGGGGTACCCCCTTTATATCCCAATTAGAATAGAATCCCCTTAAAGGGACCCCCATAAAGGGCACCCTTAGTTTTCAGAAGCGCAAATCAGGAAATCCCTCCTGGTGGGAACCGGTTCCAAAGCAATCTGCGGGGATCAAGATATTTTTAACCCCGAGTTGGGAATGCTACAGCCCGAGAAGGTAGGTACCCTGCCGTGTATGACTATTGTAGCCTTGTGGCGGTTCGAGCCCGCAGCGTTGGCAGTACTTGTGACATCTGGACATATCTGGACATATCTGGACATACCCAGAGCAGAAGTGTATCGATGTTCCGGCCCTCCAGACCTGGAGCTACTGACCCTAACCCTACACCAGTTAGAATCCACACCCCCCAAATCCTCGAAACCCCAAGTTCCTGAAGCCCCCTCGCCCACACAAAGCGGGCCTTACAGCTCGCCCCCCTCCCTCCGGTGGTCGGGCCATCTCAGGCAACACTTATGATTGCAGTCTTGCGTGCTAGCTTTTCATGACGTGTGCGTTCCATTTGTTGGTTCTACTACTACTCGTGCGCTCATGAAGTTGACCAAATACGAGCTTGGAGAGAGGTGTTCGTCGGGTGTGGGATGGTGCGCATCTTCCGTCTTGTTCCCTCGAGAACTGTAGCTCAGAGTGCTCCGTTGCTGCCGGGGCCTGCGCTGACAAGCCGGGCATGCAGCTTCGCAAGCCCGTTGCAATAGGGCCAAGAGGGTTCTGGGTTCAAAAAGGGTTTAGGGTATAGGGTTCAGGGTTTAGGATTTAGGGTTTAGGGTTCAGGTTTTTTTCGGGAAAAGGTTACACCTTCTAAACGCCGGCCCAGCGAAGCCATCCCAGGTGGCCTCCGTGGGCGCGGTGGCGGGCCTGGCCTTGGGCTTGCCCTTGGCCATGTGCGCGCAAGGCCCCTGGGTCAGAGTTTTGGGTTGAGGGTTTAGGGTTTCGGGTTAGAGGGTTGTGTGGGGGTGTGATGGGCTTGTTTTGTGTCAGGGTCTTTTTGGGTTCAAGGCTTCCTGCTGGACGAGGGGGCCGGGAGGGGAGGGTTGAAGATTAAGATCTGAGGGGCTACGGCCTTCGGGTGCGGAGCTATTTCAGGCTGGGTGGGCGGCACGCCCAAGGGAGGAGGGCCGCCCCCAAACCCTAAACCCTACACCCTGAACGGTGACGAGAGAGTCAGAAGCCCCAAAGCAAAGAGGCCAGAAGTTGCTTTGCCATGCCGTGCACAACACCTCGACGAGATTCGGCCGTGGAGTTCGAGATGTCTGAGTACTTGGTATTTCTCTTGCTTCTGTCCCCCAACCCTTGTGCTTCGAGAACTTTAAGGTTGAGCATGACGCATGGTCTGTCGTATCGTTGCGGGTACCGACATTCCATCGACTTTGCATGCAACGATCGCCCCAAAGACTGGAGGACGTAGCCATGGTGCAGCATCCGAAGACAAGGCCTGGTCTCAAGCAGGGCCTTCTGGGTTATGGGGGTCTTTGGTTCCCCTAGCCTGGCTGCACCATGCAGAAGATCCTGTGTGAGCGCGGCGAGATCTACGGTACGGCATCAGCCTTTTTGCGGGCCAGGATGTTCTTCTCGAATGAAGGTTGCGGGATGCCAAAGAGCCCAAAAAAAGACTCTGGGAGCCACTAGCTACAACAGCATACCCATTTTCAACTCTGGTGTATGGGCATTAGCCCAATGTGCCGATTGATCTAGGGAATTGTGCCTGCACGTATGACTGGATTCTGTACAGCTACTCAAGTTTCGGGACCTGTATATGTACATGTACATGTGGGCGTCCTTATAAAAATTACTATTGGGGGTCTATATTCGGGGTCCCGTATGTTCGTAAACCCCCGTGTGGCTTCTGAAAGTCTAGGGGCCCAGCCCCAAAGAAACCCTATATCCTCCTCGGGAGCCTTGGGAATTATTTTTGTTTATGTTTATAAAAAAAACACCAGGAGGATATCAAAAATGTTGTTTTGTATTTAGGTTCTAAAGGAAGTATAGAACCTGGGCGCAGGTTGAACTACCGGCGACTTTTGTCTCGGAGGCTGGGCGATGTGAAGACTCTTCTATGGATGGGTTTAGAGAGCAGGTTTCAGAGCTGAAGCTTCATTGTCACTAGGCTTCGACCCTAAACCCTCAACCCTAAACGCTAAACCCTTAACCCTTAACCCTTGGCCCTAAACCCTAAACCCTAAGCCCTAAACCCTAAACCTTCGACAGAACGTTCTAACACCGCGCTCCTTGGGGAGGACGGCTTCGGAGCCTTCGCCCCTGGCAGTGAGGCGTCCAATGCCTGGGACGGCGCCGGGGCAGCAAACGCCTACTTGGTAGGGTTTAGGGTTTAGGGTTTGGGGTTCGGAGTTTGGAGTTTGGGGTTTAGGGTCTGCAAAAAGGGTCTAGGGTTTAGGGTTAGCTGAATGAGTATACTTTACATTTTTTTGGATACTACAGCCCCCTATAGAACTGAAAGCGTGCACTTCTTGGGGGGCTTATGAACTCAGCAACTAAGCCTGTGTGGATTTTGGGGGGTCCTGGTTTCTTAATCCTAAAACAAGGTTGTGTCATTCCATGTGTTTGCAAAGTCCCCCACCATACTTTCCCCACCCATGCCGGAATCGGACTTCTGGGTGCCCTATATCATGTGAGGCGACCCCGAGACCTTCTACGACGCCTTCGGGTGACCTTGGCAGTACCTTTAGTTGGTTCCTTTGTTTTTTTTGGGGCCGTCTTGGTGCAGTTAGAGGCGATGATTGGGAAGCGAGAGAAATATGGACCATATTCTCAAGGGACTAAAGGAGGGACCCTTATAAGGGACCTTAGAGATTATTTAGGGCTTATTTGGGGGTACTTAGGTATATAGGACGGTATATACAGGGGTTATATAGGCTATAGGGCAATAAGATTCAGGGTCCCTTCTAGGGGTCCCTTCTTCTACCCCTTAAGATTCCTTCTTGAATGAGCTTTACAAGCTGTTCAATGCTAGTCTTCCGACTTCGGCTTCTGCGAAGCCGCCATGCAGCTTCTAGGATCATGCAAGAAGGTCACGATCATGGGGCCTCTGGCACAGCCTGAACCTTGCATGTCGCACACCTTCCAGTAACTTCGGTCCCCACAGTGGCTCCCCCAAGACCTCAAACAGAACCCAAGAATCCGAGCACACCGAAGCCCGAAGGCCCTTCTATTCGATTGAACCCCCCACCACCCCCGTCTGAAACGGCGCACACAGCTCAAGTTTAACTACAACACCTGGCAGCCCAAACCAGTTTTGGAGCCCCTAAACCCCAACTAAGCCTTATGGCCACTTGTGGTTGGTTTGTGGCTTTCATTTCAGCCAACTGACACACGGCGACCTCACACAGAGGCATCCTTGCAGCATGTTGCCTGCCGCCCTTGCGACTACTTCGACACAGGAGCTTCACAGCGGCGGACCTTCAATGC
>CAJNDS010002374.1:432698-461550 GCA_905221605.1 Symbiodinium natans | reverse complement strand
AACACAAGAGGCTCAAATCCCAATCCTTGTTCCTGGCATCTCATAACCGTCTGACGATCCCTTCGTTTTCTTTCAGCCTGCATTTTGGCCATCGCCAATGTTTCGGTCCCACTGACTTATTGTTTGAAAGAGGAAACAACAGAGATATCCAAGGCCAAGCGCGGCAGTAGTCCCCACGTCGATTGTCTATACAAAACAGTAGGAAGAGTCACCACATCTGCGGGCCATTGCCCTGGCAAATCTGGTAAAAGACCTACAAGTTCCAATTTACACCGGAGGCCACCAATATGGAGAGTACGATAGATCTCATCTCGAATCATATTGCGGAGTTGAGTTTTACCCCCTACCATATGACACGTCAAAGTGTGATGTCCAAATACATCCTGACTCTGTGGGCAACGTAGACAATCCATCTCAACCTGAAAAACCGCTTTCCCAAGCCGCATAGAAATAATATCGATGAATGCAGCATTAGACAAGCAAATATCAAGCATTAGACAAGCAAATATCAAAGGCGTGATTAGGACTAACTCGAACCCACCCCTCGGCCCAAGGTGCCGAGAAAGCAAGCAAAACCCTACGTTAAACATCAGAAAGGGCGCCCTCCAACATCGCTCGAGATGATTCAATAGCAACGGCAAACATTTCCTTCTGTTTGAGCCTAGAATCGGGGTCGCGCATATCATCTCTCCATTGGGGAAAAAGAATCTCCAAACGCTCGACTGCCGGCGACCACCCAATCTTTAAATGCTCCAGAATAGGTGGGACCAATTCATCAACAATTCTGCGGGATGCTTTACACATAACAACAAAAGCAATATCAACTCTTCCAAAGACTTGATCCTTCAAAGAAAAGTCCTGAAGCGACCCACGGAATGAGATAAAAAAGAGAAAATAAGAATGGGGCAGAAGGCGGGGATGGGGTAGAGAAGTAAATAGAAAGAGAGAATAAAGAGAGCAGAGATAATAAAATACGATGAAATAAAAATATAAATTATAAGTATGCAGATATGATATAAACGGCCGTCATTTCCATACATCAAGAACAAAGAAAACAAAAGAGCGAGAATTATATCAATACAAACAAAAACAACGTATATTTAAAGCTAAAGAATTCAGGAAACTAAGAATATAATTAAGGCAAATAATTTAAATAGAGCCCTCAAAATACTTCCTTTAATATTCTAGAGAAATTAATATGCTTTCTTTTATTTTTGGAGATCTTCATTATATCTCGTCGATTATATTGTTACAACAAAAATAAGTGAAATTCATCGCCCAAGCAGCATATACGCCCAAGCAAAGAGAAAAGATTCTGGGGCTGGGCACTCTGGGGTCTTTTTTTATAGACAATTTGATGCGTAGAAGTGATTCATGTGCCCGAAAGTACTAAGATTTCTAGAGTGCTTGTGAAAATGATTAGGTCGTCAAATACCACGAATATTATTATGTGCCCGCCACTACTCTCAATTGAACCCATGGGCATAGAATCGCGTTGGAAGATAGAGACATTAGACGACCTAAGTGAGACTAAGAAATTCTATCAATGTGTACATAGTAGCTACATGCATGGTCAGGGTTCATCTGGACCGATCTGCTATTCCCATTCTCTCGCAGCGTCTCGGGTATAATATTAGACGCTACAGGTAGAGCCCAGAGCCTTAACACCCGAAACCGTAAATCCTCAAGCCCTAATTCTCTGAGCCTTTGGGGGAGTCGGCCTTATGATAAGGAACGTTTGGGGTCTATGGGATAACCCTAAGACCATCCCAAACCCCAAATCAGGGCTTCAAGGGGGGGTTTAGGTCCCGAACTCAGGGCTTACGACGCCGGACACCATTGACATCGCACCCTTAAACTTCTAGTAACCCTTGCAGGGTGCAGGTAGTCCCCAAGGTGTGGGAGCGGGGGAATAAACCCTACAGCCCAAAGCCGGGACACTCTCCACAGCAGAGAGAGGTTGGCGACCTCCGCTTTGGCTCGGCGCTGGTGTCGTCGACTGCGCCTTTCATTCCCATCCCCACGCTGCTTGAAGCAGAAGTCTGCAACAGTCATTTGGGCTCCACCCCCCCATCCCGCCGTCATGGCCCCACCCCCGCCACCCCCTCGTTCCCACGCAAGCAGCAGTAGCACTAGAAGTATTTTACAAGGCTCCACTCCCCCACAGCCCGCCACCTTCCCACCCCACCACCCGTGAGCCTGGATCATATTGGACCTGCCCTCTGATTATGCCTGTAAATTTTGGTCGTCTGTTGTGGGACATAGGATCCCCGACCCCTGGTAAGAGCTCCTGCTAGAGAATTTTGCTCTGCAGCGCAGTTGGAGCTGTACACGCAGGAGGCTTGGCAGAAACATGGGAACATGCCCTTCCCAGAGACTTCTTCGCGTGGTTGTTTGGAAGCTGTGCCAGCTGTGCTCAACAGCTTTGTCAACGACTCTGACTCATGTCAAGCAAGCTGTCTGAAGTTTACCACACGCACATGCCAACTTCACATGCCTGCAAGCCTCATGAAGTCTCCTGTCGGAATCTAGATTAAATCAGAAGTGCCGCTCCAAAGACGGATCCATTTTGAAAGCTCGTCTGTACAAATCGCAGGCCAAGGTAAGAGATCCTGCTAGTTCTGCAGCCTCGGCCTCCCGGACAATCCGGAGAGCTTCCTCTTGCCTCTCAGTGAGTTGAGCACCTGTTCCAGGCTTCCGGCGGAACATCACCTCGGTCCTGAGGATATGCTTGACACCGCCATGCACGTCCTCACCTTCATGCATTAAACCTGGCTGGAAAAAGAGCAGGCACATGCCTCTTCTTGGCTCCACTGATGCTAAGATGTCACCTTCTTGACTTCTCTTGCCATCGAGGACTGCATCCTGCTTGAGAAACTTTGTGGCCCCACCCTCCATACTCGAATCCAGGTAGAACATGCATGTGAAAAGTGACATCTCCTCCTGGTTGCGCATGTAGATCCCATCGCAATGCGGCCGGAAGAAGCCACCAGGCCTGTAGCGGCACAACCTGAGGCGCTCATTCAAACCAATGGGCTCCCAAATTCCATGGCAACCGACAGGGGCCTGCAAGGCTCGGGGGCAGAGCCTGTCCCCTTGAGTTGTGTCAGAAAGAAGGCGCTGTCGCGAGCATTCATGGCCATCTCCATCGATGTGGATTGCCAGATGACTTGCAGTGGGTTGCACACGCTTCCACAACAGGAGGGCAAGTTCCTCGGATGCGAAGATGACCCGGTCATTCTTACGATAGTCTTGCTGGTAGGCAACAGCCTCCATCATGTCATCCGTGGCCATGGAGCTGATGAGGACCTGGCATTCTTCCTCAGAGAGCACATTGTACAACACCAAGCAGCGACCCCCGAAGCACCCATAGAGACTATCGACGGGTTCAATCGCTTGAACGTCCAGCTGCTCCGGGTCAAAGTGGTCAAAGGCATCCAGTGGCGCTGCCAGGGGTGGCAGTCCTTGGAGGGTTCCTATGTCATTGACCTCTTCAACTCCCTGTCCAAGATCTGGCACCAGTCCCTCCTCCCGCTGTTGCACTTCCATCTGCAGCTCTCTACCTCTACCTGAGATTGCCTGACTGCCAAAAACATCGGGCAGGTTGCACAAACTTCACGAACAGTCGAGCAACATGTGCCCTCAGATCTTTGCTCTAGCCTCAATAGTTACTTCATATACATGCAGCCTTGCCTATGTTCGTGCAGAACGCGTAGGCCTCTATGCCTAACGAGGAAGGCCTCAGAGGCACTCCAGGGAAGCATGCGCAAGCCAAGCCTCAATACTTATTGGGTGGCTCGATTTGCCATCTCCAACTTCTGTCCCTGCTACGCCTTCAACCCATGGCCCTCCCGCGCACCTCCAAACCACCCGCAGCGCACGAAAACCAAAGCATCCTGAGAATCCCTAAGCACGAAGCGCAGCGCACGCCTCACCCCGCGACTTTCGCGCCCTGCGAGCGCCCTCTCTCCAAGCCATTGGAGGCCTCAGCTGCAGAAGCTTGGGGGATCGGAGAGCGAATTCCACGGAGTTTCCTGTCCTCCCCCAGAACGCAGCATTTTCAGCATGTCATGTTCATGTGAAGGTCTGTCCTGGGATTTGCAGTGGCCTTTGGCCCTGTCAGCCGCAGCAGCCTGGGAGAGCGCAGGTAGGACCAGGTAGGATTGGAAATGTTGGCAGCTGCGGAAGTGCTGAGTGTCCCTCCACATGTCCGCGCTTCTCAACCGCATGACTTTGAGGCTTCTTTTGACTTGTCCAGCTGCAAGCCACGACAGTTAGCCTCTGCACACAGCCGTGGTAAACAGAATTTCTCCTGAAGTTTCCACGCGCTTGCTTGCAGGGATATGTCAAAACTGTATGAGGATTCCCCTTCAGGGTCTCGTGTGTACAAAACAACTTCCTGAACGGTACACAAGCCGGCTACCTTGGCCGGTTACATTCCTCCCCAAGCTTGGTGGCCAACCTGCCCAAACTGCACATCCCGATGCTCCTTCTGTGCCTCCGGAGACGTGTCGGTGTAGCGAGGCCCATCTCGCGCCTTGTCAAAGTTGACCACGAGGTGGGCAAAGCCCTGTTTATACTCATCCCAATCCATCCAGAAGACTCCATTGTCCTTGATCCCTACTTTGTGTTCGCACGCCTTCATGGCCTCGGGGAACTTGTTCCAGGTCTCCCAGTCGTCATCATGGAAGCGGCCGAACCACTCGTTGGTCCTGTGCGGGTTGCGGACGTGCAGCATCCTGAGCGTGTGGGACTTGCCCTCACGGGTGTATGGCACCTCCAGCATCCTCAGCAGCGTGTAGGCATGGTTCGCCAAAATGCCTCAGAAGTGACAAGAAAGACTGACCAGCAACAATCAGCATCTGCACAAGATGATCTCTCCAACCGCAACAAAAAGCAAGTCTAAACGCGAGTCTAAGGAGGCAAGATGCCCTTGTAGGCTTGGCGTGAGTCACAAGCCATGCTGTGCCCTTCTGAACTCCAAGACATCAGCCTGGACCAGAGCCAGTTGTCGCTGAGCTCCGTCTGGCCCTCACACATGACGGAAGCATCTTGGGTCCAGTAGTCCCAGGCTCCATCATAACTCTCAAGTCGCATGTATACTGTGGCATGGCTGGCTGAAGCCTGGTCCTTACCGCAAAGGATGGTGTACGGCGCATGCGTGCCGCCTACAAAGGGGCTGAGACTGACGCAGAGTGACGGCTTGCCCGTCAGCATCTCCAATGCGACAGACTCCCAACCGCCATCAATCCTATGATAGGACTTGACAAACTTTGAGACTGCCTTCTCTAGCAGACACGTCCAGAACTCATTTTCCTTCGTGGGCTTGGCGAAGACCAGATTTCCGTGCTTTCCTGCTCTCTTCCAGAAGGGTAGGCGATCGTCAATTGTGACCACCTTCCACTCCTCAGACTTGGGATCGTAAAGGCGCACGTCGTAGCGGCCATCTTCTGTGAGGGTGTTCTGCTTGAAGAGAGATCGCAGTCGATCCGGGTACTCGGCAATGGCGGCAAAGGATGCGACGAGCCAGCAATCCCCCAAGTAGCCTTGCTCAATGTCTCTTGGAGAGACATTCTTGAAGAGGCAAGGCTCACCCTCCGTGGCAAAGAGCCGGTAGTCTCCTGCTTCCTTGCCGATCATCTGCCGCGGTCTCGCCCAGCCAGGCACAATGAGCTTCATGGCCTCCTGCAAGTAATCTGAGACAAGGGGGTTGGCCGCATCGCCCGTCACTGCACCGATACTGGCATTGGAGGCAGGGAAATCCGCATCTTCGTACAGGCTGACCGCTTTGGGTGGGCTGGAAACAGCTCTGGGCTGGAAGTCGTGCTCCGGAGGTGGCACTGCCGGCGTCGGGCGAGGGACCAGCCTTACACAACAAAAGGCTCAGGTTAAAAAGGACCCAAGAGAAAAACCTTGCCCAAACAGACTTGCTGATTCAACTTCAAGCCACTTCCTCATGTGCATGCGGTTGGGCCCCTGTTTGACAACAACCTCTTCTTCAGTGGCGTCCTTCAACTTTTCGGGCTTGGCCGCTTCCGGCTCTTTTGCCACCACGGCTTCGCCTAGCAAAAACAAAGGCGAAGCAAGAAACAAGCTCTTTTGCTCTCAGGTCTCAGTGTATCTCAATGTTACCATGTCATTGCACAAATGCTCCCCTCAAGCCTGGGGGAATAGCCTGGGTGCTTTCCTTGCCGCTGCAGGTCCCCATCCTCTCTGGAACGTGAGATGTCAGCAGCTAGGAACACGCCTTTCCCGGCTTTTTGCCCGTGCTAGAAAGCTGCGGACAAAGCAAGAAATCGACCACTACTGTTTCACATGCCTGAGCTCAACCTCCATCACACAAGTAAACCCTCGCAGAGTCCACGTGCTTCAACTAGAAGTGCTAGAATGACTCCTCCTCTTACCTTCAAGGCGTATTCTGGGAATGTGCCCGGTATCAAATGCAAGGATCCTTAGGCCCGACAAGAGACCAACAGCTTTACAATGTCTTTGCCCTTCCATGAGCCCCAGAAAGCCGTACGACACTCACAATCTACCGCGCCATGCTGGGCCAGGTTGTCCCAGTTCGTGATGCGGTGGCTGATCAGTGGAGCTGGAGCAGCTCTGCTTACACTTGTTGTAAAGAGAACCGACCACCAACAACCTATGCAATGCTCCCCGAAAGGCCACATGATCTTGGGTTCGGGTACACAAGGGATGCATTCAGCTTTGCCTGCTGTGCGCACTTCCAGGCTCAGGCACGGACGCTGATCGCTGATGCCGACGCGCAGCTCTTGCGCGTTGAACGCCGGCATGAGAAAATGTCACCTTCCAACGTAGACCTGGGGCTAACTACTTCAGAGCAGGATGCTTTCGGGACGTAGGGGGGGCAATTCTCAGATGACAAGGGGGATGAAGGGATCCCTTTTCAGGGTTGTGAGAAACTCCCATAGGCTCGCACACGGCAGCGTGGCACTTTAGACGCTCGAGCAGACCACATGGCTTTTGGTGACAAACGCCACCCCCCACTGCTCCCTGAAATTGAAAAAAAGGAGAGCAGGTTTTGTTCTGAGTGCTCTTGTTTTATGTTGGCGCACAGCGAGTGCTCTCGCTTTGACGTTTTCTTCTGGGTGAACAAAAAGGAGAGTGAGGGGGAGCCTCAAAAACTCCTGAACTTGCTTTAGGCAGAGAAGGTTTTTGGGAGTGGTGCTGAAGCCGGTGGAAGCCAGAAGAAAAGAAGAGAAGAAATGGATGAGTAAATGGATGAACTGGGCTCTGCACCAGGCGGAGATTCCTTGCTACTCCCAGGGGTTTCGGGTTTAAGGTTACAAGGGTTGAAGCCAAAATTGTGGCCCCTGGAATGGAAACCTCATCGATGTCGTTGTGTCACAGTTGCACGACAGACAAGCGAGAGTCATGCTTGGATTCGCGTCGCTGCGCTTTCAACAAATAGTCAGAGAACCGGAAAATTGCGGAAATGGGAAGGAACGGATCGCAGCCGTCCGGAGCCATCTACCTGCATTCTTCCTGCATGCTTGTTGTTGGCCATCTATGCCAGCCGCCAATTGAGTAGTGAGCGAAAAGCGTCGGACACGATGAGGCAGGCTCAGTGGTTGTCAGTCACAACCTCCCTTCCAAAACACTAAACTCAATGGGCACTTGAGAGCCTTTGCTGGCGTCTGGGTTTTCAAGGCTTGTATTGAAAAAAGAGCCGTTTCTGGGGAGCCTCCCCAAGCGAACTCCAAACCGTGCTCCAAGTGCAGGTCTCGGGCCCGCGCAGGACTTGCTTGCAGGCTGCACCTGGCTTTGAAGGGGCACTTGAGGTTTCAGGAACCACCTTTGGCATTTGCACTCGATTAGAAAAGATGATGTGTAAAGGGGCGAACTGACGAATCTTGCTTCTGAAATAGTGGAATAAAATTTCGTCGGCCAGAAACAGGTCAGACGCTCAGAATAAAACCGCCCGTAGATACCAGACTAACCCAACAATTAATTAATTCATGTTCTGAAATATGCTAGACAAACGCTGTCGCAAAACAGACTTTTCTGTTAGAAGCCTTTGTCCTGAGGCCCGAGAGGCCTAGCAGCAATAGATCAGTGCCTACGCTGCAGCATGCCCATTCTCTGAAAGCAACTTGGCATCGCCAATATTGCTTTGTCCGCAGATGCCCACCAGCGCCGTTCTAGGCCCAGGTTCTAGCCTCATTCTTCTCGTCAGCCTCGCTTAGCAAACTCACGGCTTCAGCATGACCTTGCCTCGCTGCGAGCATCAGCGGCGTGTGGTTGTCCGAGTCAACCAAAGTCATGTCTGCACGGGCTCTGAGCAACAGCCGCACGATTTCAACATGACCGTGATGTGCTGCCAGCATGAGTGCTGTGCTCCTCTCGCTGTCTGCTAGGTCTTTCTCCGCACCAGCTTGCAGCAGCAAATCTGCAATCTCCACATTGCCATGGTAGGATGCCCATACGAGCGCTGTGTTGCGGTCATTGTCCACGAAATTGACGTCTGCATTGGCGTCTAGTAGCATTTGCACGGTCTGAGCATGACCGTAGTAGGCTGCGCACATGAGAGCTGTGCTGCCTTCGGAATCCACCAAATTCTTGTCTGCACCAGCCTCCAAGAGCAGTCCCACAACAGCAACACAACCCGCAGACGCTGCGATAAGCAGGGCTGTGTTGCTGCCACCATTCAGTAGGTCCTTGTCTGCACCGGCGTGGAGCAACAACTTCGCTACGCGAGCATGACCCTTGCCTGCTGCAAGAATCAGTGCTGTGTTGCCATCGATGTCAACCAAATCTGTGCTTGCACATGCCTCCAACAGAAATTGCACGGTGTCAACATGGTCGTGGTACGTCGCCCAAAGCAAGGCGCTACTGCCTTCATTGTCAACAAGATCAATGCTTGCCGCCGCCTCCAACAACAACTGCACAACTTCGCCGTGTCCCCGGTAAGCCGCCCAGATGAGAGGTGTGTTTCCAGCATCGTCTCGCAAGTCAAAGTCCGCACCAGCGTTTACCAGCAGGTCTATATTGCCGCCATCGTCTTTTGCATCCTTCTTCGCACCGGACTCCACTAGCAAACGTGCAACACGAACCCAGCCTCCATGTGATGCACACATAAGCCTTAGCTAGCTGTGCAGCGAGAGAGCACTCTCGGGTTTCTCAAAAGTTTGACGGTAGACCCGGTAGCTACATCAGTTAAAGCCTCTAAACCTTAAGTGGCGTGACTTCGTGGGGATGAAAGGAAGGAAAGCCAAGAATCGCCGTGCGGCCCTGGCTGTCACAGTTCTTTGTTGGCAGAGCCCACCTCCATCATCCAGAGAGCAATCTCATGGTAACCGTGGGTTGCTGCAAAGAGTAAGGCTGCGTCAGGGCCGCCTCTCAGAGTTCCTTCATCAGCGCCGGCTTCCAGCAGCAAGCGCTGGATGTCGATCCTCGTCTTCAGCAGATGTGCGACTCCAGCCTTAGCTGCATGAGCCAAAGCTGTGAGGCCGCAGTTGTCTGCCAAGCCTGTGTCTGCTTCGGCTTCTAATAACAGCTGCATAGTCGCAGCATGGCCATGAGCCGACGCGCACATCAGGGCGCTTCTCCCTTCCTGCTCGACCATGTCCACTCCTCCACGGGCTTCCAGAAGCAAGCGTGCAACATCCACGTGGCCTCTGCGCGCTGCTGCAATGAGAGGTGTGGCTTTGTCCTTCTCAGCTAGATTGAAATCTGCATTGGCTTCCAACAGCAGCTGTACGATTCTCACGTGCCCCTGGCGTGCCGCGAGCATGAGGGCTGTGCAGCCTTCGTTGTCAGTTAAATCCTTCTCTGCACCGGCTTGCAGCAGCGTATCTGAAATTTCAACATGGCCAGGGCAGGATGCCAACATGAGCGCGGTGGTGCCCTTCGTGCTCGCGCAGTTTGGGTCTGCGCCAGCCCTCAGTAACAAGCGCACCGCTTCGATCTCGCCCTTGCTGCACGCTATCATCAAAGCTGTGTGGTCGTTGCTGTCAACCATGTCCGAATCTGCGCCATTCTCTACCAGGAGTTGCACGATCTCAACATGGCCCTTTGAACATGCCAAAATGAGGGCTGTGTTGCCAGCATAGTTTGCAACATCTTTGTCTGCACCTGCCCGCACCAACAAACTTGCAATCGGCGCATGGCCGCGCCGTGCTGCAAGCATTAGCGCTGTACTGCCATGGCTGTCGGGCGAGTCCTTGTTGGCACCCGCCTCTGACAGCAAAGATACGATTTCATCATGTCCCTCGGAGGATGCGACGAGCAGAGCCGTGTCTCCACCATGATTTTCAATGCCTGTATCTGCATTGGCGCCAAGGAGCAATCGTACAATGTCCACCCAGCCCTCATATGACGCCAGCAGAAGCGCTGTGCTGCCTCGACCGTCACACATGTCTACATCGAAGTCCGCCCTGACATTGAAAAACTGACGGGCAACATCAACATGGTTCCGGCTACATGCCCAAATAAACGCTGTATTGCCAAACTTATCCACCACTCTGGCGTCCGCGGAAGCTTCCAATAGCAACTGCACAATGTCATCATTTCCATAGTATGATGCGCAAATTAGCGCGCTGCTGCCTTCATTGTCCACAGTATCTTTTGCTACTCCGGCCGCCAGTAGCAAGCGCACGGCATCAACGCTGCCCTCACTTGATGCGTTCAGAAGTGCTGTACTGCCGTTGTCGACAAGCTCCAGGTTTGCTGTGGCCTCAGCAATTCTACAATACCAACACGACCCTCTGAGCAGGCTATCATGAGAGCACTGTTGCCGTCGGAGTCGACCACGTCTTTTCTTGCACCGGCAGCCACGAGCAGGCGCGCGATCTCGGTGTTCTCCAAGAAGGAGGCACAAAGCAGAGCCGTGAATCCGTCATTATTTCTCGTGTCCAAGTCTGCCCTGGCCTCCAACAGCAAGCGCACGATGTCAGCATGACCTTCGCCGCAATGATGAGGGCAGTGTTGCCTCTGTCACTGCTGACCAGGCTGGGATGCCTTCTGAGAGCAGGGCCTCAACTTCAGCTGCCAAGCCGCGAAAGGCTAAGTCGGCAAGCTTATCTGCTTGAGCTAAGGATGCCGCAACTGGCAGCAGGACGAGCTGCACGTCCATGGGCAAAAACTCTTCAGCATCCTCCAGCACGCAGCCCTGATGCAGGATTCTCTGCCGGAATCGCGGTGCGAAGCCACGCTCGTGCAAGCGCTGTTTCAATGTCCTGACGTTGCTCAGCTCTTCCATGGCAAAAGCTGCCAACTCTTCCCCAGAAAGCATCCGGACATGCAGCATGGCAGAAAGTGGAGCACACAGTGAGCACACACGGCTTATGAAGTTTTAGAAGCCATACCTGAAAGCCAACATTTCCAATTCCCACACCTTCTTGGATGCGCAACGTGCAACGGCCACACCTCTGCCATCCCTTCCAGCGGCCCCGATAGATCTGGAGCCCGTGAGGATGGCACATGCGATTTCAGAGGCTCCCAAGCTGGGGGACTGACATGTTGGTAAGCGTTGCCGCCGAACCCCAAACACCCTGAAGCCTAAAAAGGATCGTACCCCGAAACGGAACGGAGGCCAAATTGAGAAACGAGTATGGGTCCCCCCTCCTACTGCTACTACTACTACTACTGCTACTACTACTACTACTACTACTACTACTACTACTACTACTACTACTACTACTACCACTACCACTGCCACTGCCACTGCCACTGCCACTACCACTACGACTACGACTACGACTACTGCTACTGCTACTGCTACTGCTACTACTACTACTACTACTACTACTACTACTACTACTACTACTACTACTGTTGCTCTCGTGCTGGTGCTGGTAGTAGTAATGCAACCACAGGAATAATACAGTCGCAGTACTGTAGTGGTTGCACACTCTTTCGGACGGCGCACGCACTGCTTGCTGAAGGCAGCTTTCGGCTCGCGGCGTGGCGTAGCTTAGAGTCTTAGAGCGCTCGCTGCGCAACTGGATCTAACAAGTATCCGTCTAATTCGTGTTGTTTAGTGCACAGCCCCCCCCCCCCCCCCGCCCAGGGATGCTACACCATGTACGTTCGTATGCCGTAGACAGTGCACCCCTATGTCTCTCACCCACAGTGGAGCCTCCTTGGGTGGCTGGGGGCCGCCGGATGCGGCTCCACCTAGGGTTTGGGGGGGTTGAGGGTTTGTCAGGCTATTGGGCTTGACAAGTGCAAGGCTCAACCCCAACCCTCCCAAAATTGCGGGAAGTGCCGATTCGGGTACATTGTGGATTTGTGGGTACACAACCCCTGGTTTGGGACGTCAAAGCTTGACCCCTTTGGTGCTGCATTGCCCTGGGGGTTTGGGGTGTTATGTCTGGTTTGGGACGTCAAAGCTTGACCCCTTTGGTGCTGCATTGCTCTGGGGGTTTGGGCGTTGTGAAGAGTGGTTTGGGACGTCAAGGCTTGACCCCTTTGGTGCTGCATTGCTCTGGGGGTTTGGGCGTTGTGAAGAGTGGTTTGGGACATCGAGGCTTGACCCCTTTGATGCTGCATTGCTTTGGGGTTTGGGGTGTTATGTCTGGTTTGGGACGTCAAAGCTTGACCGCTTTGGTGCTGCATTGCTCTGGGGGTTTGGGCGTTGTGAAGAGTGGTTTGGGACATCGAGGCTTGACCCCTTTGGTGCTGCATTGGGTGTTCTGTCGACTGGTTTGGGACATCGAGGCTTGACCCCTTTGGTGCTGCATTGCTCTGGGGGTTTGGGCGTTGTGAAGAGTGGTTTGGGACATCGAGGCTTGACCCCTTGGATGCTGCATTGCTTTGGGTTTGGGGTGTTATGTCTGGTTTGGGGCGTCAAAGCTTGACCCCTTTGGTGCTGCATTGCTCTGGGGGGTTGGGCGTTGTGAAGAGTGGTTTGGGACATCGAGGCTTGACCCCTTTGGTGCTGCAATTGCTCTGGGGGTTTGGGCGTTGTGAAGAGTGGTTTGGGACGTCAAAGCTTGACCCCTTTGGTGCTGCATTGCTCTGGGGGTTTGGGCGTTGTGAAGAGTGGTTTGGGACATCGAGGCTTGACCCCTTTGGTGCTGCATTGCTTTGGGTTTGGGGTGTTATGTCTGGTTTGGGACGTCAAAGCTTGATGGTGCTGCATTGCTTTGGGGGTTTGGGTGTTGTGAAAAGTGGTTTGGGACATCGAGGCTTGACCCCTTTGGTGCTGCATTGCTTTGGGTTTGGGCGTTGTGAAGAGTGGTTTGGGACGTCAAAGCTTGACCCCTTTGGTGCTGCATTGCTCTGGGGGTTTGGGCGTTGTGAAGAGTGGTTTGGGACATCGAGGCTTGACTCCTTTGGTGCTGCATTGCTTTGGGTTTGGGGTGTTATGTCTGGTTTGGGACGTCAAAGCTTGACCCCTTTGGTGCTGCATTGCTTTGGGTTTGGGGTGTTATGTCTGGTTTGGGACGTCAAAGCTTGACCCCTTTGGTGCTGCATTGCTCTGGGGGTTTGGGCGTTGTGAAGAGTGGTTTGGGACATCGAGGCTTGACCCCTTTGGTGCTGCATTGCTCTGGGGGTTTGGGCGTTGTGAAGAGTGGTTTGGGACGTCAAAGCTTGACCCCTTTGGTGCTGCATTGCTCTGGGGGTTTGGGCGTTGTGAAGAGTGGTTTGGGACATCGAGGCTTGACCCCTTTGGTGCTGCATTGCTTTGGGTTTGGGGTGTTCTGTCGACTGGTTTGGGACATCGAGGCTTGACCCCTTTGGTGCTGCATTGCTCTGGGGGTTTGGGCGTTGTGAAGAGTGGTTTGGGACATCGAGGCTTGACCCCTTTGGTGCTGCATTGCTTTGGGTTTGGGGTGTTATGTCTGGTTTGGGACGTCAAAGCTTGATGGTGCTGCATTGCTTTGGGGGTTTGGGTGTTGTGAAAAGTGGTTTGGGACATCGAGGCTTGACCCCTTTGGTGCTGCATTGCTTTGGGTTTGGGCGTTGTGAAGAGTGGTTTGGGACGTCAAAGCTTGACCCCTTTGGTGCTGCATTGCTCTGGGGGTTTGGGCGTTGTGAAGAGTGGTTTGGGACATCGAGGCTTGACTCCTTTGGTGCTGCATTGCTTTGGGTTTGGGGTGTTATGTCTGGTTTGGGACGTCAAAGCTTGACCCCTTTGGTGCTGCATTGTGCTGGGGGTTTGGGCGTTGTGAAGAATGGTTTGGGACATCGAGGCTTGACCCCTTTGGTGCTGCATTGCTTTGGGTTTGGGGTGTTATGTCTGGTTTGGGACGTCAAAGCTTGACCCCTTTGGTGCTGCATTGCTCTGGGGGTTTGGGCGTTGTGAAGAGTGGTTGGGGACGTCGAAGCTTGACCCCTTTGGTGCTGCATTGCTCTGGGGGTTTGGGCGTTGTGAAGAGTGGTTTGGGACATCGAGGCTTGACCCCTTTGGTGCTGCATTGCTTTGGGTTTGGGGTGTTATGTCTGGTTTGGGACATCGAGGCTTGACCCCTTTGGTGCTGCATTGCTCTGGGGTTTGGGCGTTGTGAAGAGTGGTTTGGGACATCGAGGCTTGACCCCTTTGGTGCTGCATTGCTCTGGGGGTTTGGGCGTTGTGAAGAGTGGTTTGGGACGTCAAAGCTTGACCCCTTTGGTGCTGCATTGCTCTGGGGGTTTGGGCGTTGTGAAGAGTGGTTTGGGACATCGAGGCTTTGACCCCTTTGGTGCTGCATTGCTCTGGGGGTTTGGGCATTGTGAAGAGTGGTTTGGGACATCGAGGCTTGACCCCTTTGGTGCTGCATTGCTTTGGGCTTGGGGTGTTATGTCTGGTTTGGGACGTCAAAGCTTGACCCCTTTGGTGCTGCAATTGCTCTGGGGGTTTGGGCGTTGTGAAGAGTGGTTTGGGACGTCAAAGCTTGACCCCTTTGGTGCTGCATTGCTCTGGGGGTTTGGGCGTTGTGAAGAGTGGTTTGGGACATCGAGGCTTGACCCCTTTGGTGCTGCATTGCTTTGGGTTTTGGGTGTCATGTCTGGTTTGGGACATCGAGGCTTGACCCTTTGGTGCTGCATTGCTCTAGGGGTTTGGGCGTTGTGAAGAGTGGTTTGGGACATCGAGGCTTGACCCCTTTGGTGCTGCATTGCTTTGGGTTTGGGGTGTTGTGTCTGGTTTGGGACATCAAAGCTTGACCCCTTTGGTGCTGCGGTTTGGGCGTGTTGAAGAGTTGGTTGGGGGACGTCAAAGCTTCTTGACCCCTTTGGTGCTGCATGCTCTGGGGTTTTGGGCGTTGTGAAGAGTGGTTTGGGACATCGAGGCTTGACCCCTTTGGTGCTGCATTGCTTTGGGTTTGGGGTGTTATGTCTGGTTTGGGACGTCAGAGCTTGACCCCTTGGGTGCTGCATTGCTCTGGGGGTTTGGGCGTTGTGAAGAGTGGTTTGGGACATCGAGGCTTGACCCCTTTGGTGCTGCATTGCTTTGGGTTTGGGGTGTTATGTCTGGTTTGGGACGTCAAAGCTTGACCCCTTTGGTGCTGCATTGCTTTGGGTTTTGGGTGTTCTGTCGACTGGTTTGGGACATCGAGGCTTGACCCCTTTTGGTGCTGCATTGCTTTGGGTTTGGGGTGTTATGTCTGGTTTGGACGTCAAAGCTTGACCCCTTTGGTGCTGCATTGCTTTGGGTTTGGGGTGTTATGTCTGGTTTGGGACGTCAAAGCTTGACCCCTTTGGTGCTGCATTGCTCTGGGGGTGTGGGCGTTGTGAAGAGTGGTTTGGGACATCGAGGCTTGACCCCTTTGGTGCTGCATTGCTTTGGGTTTGGGGTGATATGTCTGGTTTGGGACATCAAAGCTTGACCCCTTTGGTGCTGCATTGCTCTGGGGGTTTGTTTGGGCGTTGTGAAGAGTGGTTTGGGACGTCAGGTTTGGGACATCGAGGCTTGACCCCTTTGGTGCTGCATAGTTTTGGGTTTGGGGTGTTATGTCTGGTTTGGGACGTCAAAGCTTGACCCCTTTGGTGCTGCATTGCTCTGGGGGTTTGGGCGTTGTGAAGAGTGGTTTGGGACATCGAGGCTTGACCCCTTTGGTGCTGCATTGCTCTGGGAGTTTGGGCGTTGTGAAGAGTGGTTTGGGACATCGAGGCTTGACCCCTTTGGTGCTGCATTGCTTTGGGTTTGGGGTGTTATGTCTGGTTTGGGACGTCAAAGCTTGACCCCTTTGGTGCTGCATTGCCCTGGGGGTTTCGGCGTTGTGAAGAGTGGTTTGGGACATCGAGGCTTGACCCCTTTGGTGCTGCATTGCTTGGTGGGGTTGGGAGTTGTTGTGGAAGGAGTGGTTTGGGACATCGAGGCTTGACCCCTTTGGTGCTGCATTGCTTTGGGTTTGGGCGTTGTGAAGAGTGGTTTGGGACGTCAAAGCTTGACCCCTTTGGTGCTGCATTGCTCTGGGGGTTTGGGCGTTGTGAAGAGTGGTTTGGGACATCGAGGCTTGACTCCTTTGGTGCTGCATTGCTTTGGGTTTGGGGTGTTATGTCTGGTTTGGGACGTCAAAGCTTGACCCCTTTGGTGCTGCATTGCTTTGGGTTTGGGGTGTTATGTCTGGTTTGGGACGTCAAAGCTTGACCCCTTTGGTGCTGCATTGCTCTGGGGGTTTGGGCGTTGTGAAGAGTGGTTTGGGACATCAAGGCTTGACCCCTTTGGTGCTGCATTGCTTTGGGTTTGGGGCGTTATGTCTGGTTTGGGATGTAAAAGCTTGACCCCTTTGGTGCTGCATTGCTCTGGGGGTTTGGGCGTTGTGAAGAGTGGTTTGGGACATCGGTGCTGCATTGCTTTGGGTTTGGGGTGTTATGTCTGGTTTGGGACGTCAAAGCTTGACCCCTTTGGTGCTGCATTGCTCTGGGGGTTGGGCGTTGTGAAGAGTTGAGTGGTTTGGGACATCGAGGCTTGACCCCTTGGGTGCTGCATTGCTCTGGGGGTTTGGGCGTTGTGAAGAGTGGTTTGGGACATCGAGGCTTGACCCCTTTGGTGCTGCATTGCTTTGGGTTTGGGGTGTTATGTCTGGTTTGGGACGTCAGAGCTTGACCCCTTGGGTGCTGCATTGCTCTGGGGGTTTGGGCGTTGTGAAGAGTGGTTTGGGACATCGAGGCTTGACCCCTTTGGTGCTGCATTGCTTTGGGTTTGGGGTGTTATGTCTGGTTTGGGACGTCAAAGCTTGACCCCTTTGGTGCTGCATTGCTCTGGGGGTTTGGGCGTTGTGAAGAGTGGTTTGGGACATCGAGGCTTGACCCCTTTGGTGCTGCATTGCTCTGGGGGTTTGGGCGTTGTGAAGAGTGGTTTGGGACATCGAGGCTTGACCCCTTGGATGCTGCATTGCTTTGGGTTTGGGGTGTTATGTCTGGTTTGGGGCGTCAAAGCTTGACCCCTTTGGTGCTGCATTGCTCTGGGGGGTTGGGCGTTGTGAAGAGTGGTTTGGGACATCGAGGCTTGACCCCTTTGGTGCTGCATTGCTCTAGGGGTTTGGGCGTTGTGAAGAGTGGTTTGGGACATCGAGGCTTGACCCCTTTGGTTCTGCATTGCTCTGGGGGTTTGGGCGTTGTGAAGAGTGGTTTGGGACATCGAGGCTTGACCCCTTTGGTGCTGCATTGGGTGTTCTGTCGACTGGTTTGGGACATCGAGGCTTGACCCCTTTGGTGCTGCATTGCTCTGGGGGTTTGGGCGTTGTGAAGAGTGGTTTGGGACATCGAGGCTTGACCCCTTGGATGCTGCATTGCTTTGGGTTTGGGGTGTTATGTCTGGTTTGGGGCGTCAAAGCTTGACCCCTTTGGTGCTGCATTGCTCTGGGGGGTTGGGCGTTGTGAAGAGTGGTTTGGGACATCGAGGCTTGACCCCTTTGGTGCTGCATTGCTCTAGGGGTTCGGCGTTGTGAAGAGTGGTTTGGGACATCGAGGCTTGACCCCTTGGGTGCTGCATTGCTCTGGGGGTTTGGGCGTTGTGAAGAGTGGTTTGGGACATCGAGGCTTGACCCCTTTGGTGCTGCATTGCTTTGGGTTTGGGGTGTTATGTCGGCTGGTTTGGGACATCGAGGCTTGACCCCTTTGGTGCTGCATTGCTTTGGGTTTTGGGTGTTCTGTCGACTGGTTTGGGACATCGAGGCTTGACCCCTTTGGTGCTGCATTGCTTTGGGTTTTGGGTGTTATGTCGACTGGTTTGGGACATCGAGGCTTGACCCCTTTGGTGCTGCATTGCTCTGGGGGTTTGGGCGTTGTGAAGAGTGGTTTGGGACATCGAGGCTTGACCCCTTTGGTGCTGCATTGCTCTAGGGGTTTGGGCGTTGTGAAGAGTGGTTTGGGACATCGAGGCTTGACTCTTTTGGTGCTGCATTGCTTTAAGTTTGGGGTGTTATGTCTGGTTTGGGACGTCAAAGCTTGACCCCTTTGGTGCTGCATTGCTCTGGGGGTTTGGGCGTTGTGTCGACTGGTTTGGGACATCGAGGCTTGACCCCTTTGGTGCTGCATTGCTCTGGGTTTCGGGTGTTATGTCGGCTGGTTTGGGACATCGAGGCTTGACCCCTTTGGTGCTGCATTGCTTTGGGTTTGGGGTGTTCTGTCGACTGGTTTGGGACATCGAGGCTTGACCCCTTTGGTGCTGCATTGCTCTGGGGGTTTGGGCGTTGTGAAGAGTGGTTTGGGACATCGAGGCTTGACCCCTTTGGTGCTGCATTGCTTTGGGTTTTGGGTGTTATGTCTGGTTTGGGACGTCAAAGCTTGACCCCTTTGGCGCTGCATTGCTCTGGGGGTTTGGGCGTTGTGTCGACTGGTTTGGGACATCGAGGCTTGACCCCTTTGGTGCTGCATTGCTTTGGGTTTCGGGTGTTATGTCGGCTGGTTTGGGACATCGAGGCTTGACCCCTTTGGCGATGCATTGCTTTGGGTTTGGGGTGCTATGTCCGGTTTGGGACGTCAAAGCTTGACCCCTTTGGTGCTGCATTGCTCTGGGGTTTTGGGCGTTGTGAAGAGTGGTTTGGGACGTCAAAGCTTGACACCTTTGGTGCTGCATTGCTCTGGGGGTTTGGGCGTTGTGAAGAGTGGTTTGGGACATCGAGGCTTGACCCCTTTGGTGCTGCATTGCTTTGGGTTTGGGGTGTTATGTCTGGTTTGGGACGTCAAAGCTTGACCCCTTTGGTGCTGCATTGCTCTGGGGGCTTGGGCGTTGTGAAGAGTGGTTTGGGACATCGAGGCTTGACCCCTTTGGTGCTGCATTGCTTTGGGTTTGGGGTGTTATGTCTGGTTTGGGACGTCAAAGCTTGACCCCTTTGGTGCTGCATTGTGCTGGGGGTTTGGGCGTTGTGAAGAATGGTTTGGGACATCGAGGCTTGACCCCTTTGGTGCTGCATTGCTTTGGGTTTGGGGTGTTATGTCTGGTTTGGGACGTCAAAGCTTGACCCCTTTGGTGCTGCATTGCTCTGGGGGTTTGGGCGTTGTGAAGAGTGGTTGGGGACGTCGAAGCTTGACCCCTTTGGTGCTGCATTGCTCTGGGGGTTTGGGCGTTGTGAAGAGTGGTTTGGGACATCGAGGCTTGACCCCTTTGGTGCTGCATTGCTTTGGGTTTGGGGTGTTATGTCTGGTTTGGGACGTCAAAGCTTGACCCCTTTGGTGCTGCATTGCTCTGGGGGTTTGGGCGTTGTGAAGAGTGGTTTGGGACATCGAGGCTTGACCCCTTTGGTGCTGCATTGCTTTTGGTTTGGGGCGTTATGTCTGGTTTGGGACGTCAAAGCTTGACACCTTTGGTGCTGCATTGCTCTGGGGGTTTGGGCGTTGTGAAGAGTGGTTTGGGACATCGAGGCTTGATCCCTTTGGTTCTGCATTGCTTTGGGTTTTGGGTGACCCCTTTGGTGCTGCATTGCTTCGCGGGTTTGGGCGTGGTGTCGAGGGGTTTTGGACATCGAGGCTTGACCTCTTTGGTGCTGCGTTGCTCTGGGGGTTTGGGCCTTTATGAAGACTGGTTTTGGGACATCGAGGCTTGACCCGCTTTGGTGCTGCATTGCTTTGGGTTTTGGGTGTTCTGTCGACTGGTTTGGGACATCGAGGCTTAACCCCTTTGGTGCTGCATTGCTCTGGTTTTTGGGCGTTGAAAAGAGTGGTTTGGGACATCGAGGCTTGACCCCTTTGGTGCTGCATTGCTTTTGGGTTTGGGCCTTGTGAAACGGGCTGGAAGTAAAGTATAGTCACAATAAGCAGATTCATCAAACCTTGGCCGAGCTCATGATCATCGCTTCCAATACCACGTGACAACTCTTTGCAGCCAAAGCCCGAAAAGCGCGAAGGCCCTATGGGTACGTACGAGTACTACGACTGGCTCATGCGTCTGCCCTCATGCGGGCCCTGCCTTTCCCCAGTCGCGACCTTGCTCCAGAGCTTTGCGACCCGACGCCTGCACACAGGAGACTGCCTACATGATTGCACGCTGCTTCAAGCACGTCGTCACAAGCCTGCTTGCCGGATGCCTTCAGCAATGTCATTTCTGGCCTTGGGTCCTGCGTGTTCTTGGCGTTGTCGCGATTGTCTGGCTTCTTGCTTGTGAATTTCTTCCTGGCAGTGGCTGGGGACCCAAAGCCCCAAACCGTACAAGGCCTTCTTGAAGCTTCACGCGTACTCTCAAAGGCAGGGCTAAGGAAAGGTAATAGTAACAGCAAACCTTGTTCATACGTATATCATGAACTTTCAAGCCCGCGCCTTCCTTGCTTCATATACACAATGTGTGTCATACCTCCGCTAAAGATGACGCGCGCTCAAGGTAAGGGCCCTGAAGCTTGGAAACGTAGCAGAGTGTGGCGTTGAGGCGCAAGCCAAGCAAACAACCCCGTAGGATCCTTGACCGTGCGGCTTGGGGTTTAGGGTTTTTGCCCTCTAAACCATAACCCGAGGCGCCCAAATCCAACTCAGCTTCAAGAGTCCCTAAACCCTAATCCCTTAACCCTATGTCCCAAATGCCCCAAACCCAAAATCCGCATAGCCGCCCTACTCAGAGACTCAGCACCCAAGAAGCGAAGAGATTCTCAGCACCGACTGGGCCTCGTCCTCGTCCTTCTTGGAGCTGCCAGGATCCTGCTTCTCCGGGGTTTGGCGGCTGTGCTCTGTGCTCGCTTGATTTTGTTGCTCTTCTGGTGCCTTGTATCAGTACCTAGACCCGAAGCCCCCAACATGCGCTTTCGGGTTTAGGGTTTAGGGTATGCTTGCCAACCTGCGGGGTCTTTTGCAGGGTAACGGATGGAACTCTTCATGATGCAGATGACAGCTATGAGGCCCTACTACAGAACAGAGGTTAGGCTTTGGTGGGGGGGCCTTGTCTCCGAACCCCGAATCCGCAAGCTCAAAGGAGCTTTCTTTCGAGATATACATATATATGTACACATATACAAACTGACCTGACTGTTGCTTAATGTCCGAGCCTCTGTCAACAGCATCCTTTGCTACACCTGTCTAAGTGCTGAGGCAAAGTCTGCAGAAGTTGCAGATTCCGGACTCTTCCCCAGCTTGGGCACGAGGTCAGTGACGCCGAACGGACAGTTGCATGTTGCTGCATATGCCTGAAAGAAGAACCTTGTGGAACTGCAAGCTTCTCTTCCAGAAGATGCGAAGATGCGAGGACTCCTTTGAAATGCCGGCTACAACCGCTGCCTGTGAGGAGGAGCAGGACGATTGGACTGTGAGATGCCACGGAAAGGATGGCAGCTTCTACGATTCTAAGCCTCAAGGCTTGAAGGGCAGGTGTCCGTGCTAACGCTTTTCCCTGGGAACGAGAAAGTGTTCATGCAATGCTCGGGCATGCACCGGGCATTGTCTCTTCACACCCGTTGCCTAAGTAGTTTTAAAGCTTTAAGGGGGTTGCCAGGCGGGTACCCCTCCATAGGGCTTAAGGCTTATACCATCGAACATTACGAGAATAGCGCCTTATAGACGGCCCATGCCTGAGAATTAGATCTGCGTTGTCGGCGGCAGGCCTGGCGATGCTGCCATGGGTCAACAGCGTGCCCGAGCCTGGCAAATGCATTCTATAAGGCTCCGGCACTGAATCTGCAAAGCACATGCAAACACAAGCTGCGCTTCAAGCATCTACAGGCACGTTCGTCGAGAAGTACCTTGACTCTCGTCGGATCAAAGCCAGACGAGGCCTTGCACCACGTGCCACTATAGTAGAGCCAAAGCCTCAAGTACCAAGTAAGTTTCACACTGGAGGGCCGCCGCAGATTGGTCTCGTGAACCTTCCAATCAAGTCTACCAGTTGCACCAGCTTCTTTCAGAATCCAGATGGGGCATCGCAGCCGTTTTTGTTTGGAATCAGTAATGCAAGTGGTTCTAACAAAACCCCACGTTCTCTCAGAAACACACGTGCTGCTCAGCGCTGCTCAGCTCCAGGCCACTGCGATCGGTGGAGAGGAATGGAGGGACTGACCTGCGTGCTTGTTTAAGGTAAATATATTTTGGAAATGTAAACAAGTTTCCCACTTTTCCAAATGACCCAATTAAAACCACACCGACTTCCACAACAAAACAATTGCTCAGATTATATAAAAACATGTTCAGAGTAACCAGTTGGTTTTTACTGACTCAGATCCAACGTAGCATGGCTTCTAACACTCACATTCCCCCACTGAGAAGCCTTATGCATAAGCTGCCAGATGCCCCAAGTCTGTCTACATCTTGCCACGCTTCTCGTTGTGCTGTCGCTGTGCTGTGCTGGGACCACGGCAGACGAGGGCGGAGTTTGGCCAGAGTGTCTCATGCATCGCTCCCACTCCATTCCTACTTGTTACAAAACTCCTCGCTACACGCCTCACATAAGCGCCTGCATGAACTCATGGTGTCCAGTGCACCTAGAGGACGTCCTCCTTCGAGCCAAAGCATTGACAGCCACAATTGTTGCAACGAATGAACCTTCTTCAACTGCCGATCTGGCATTCGATCTATGGCATGCATTTTTCTTCAGACTCCGTCGGCAACTACATGCTTCCAGCGCCATCATCTCCGCCACCGCTTGACAGCGGCCAACCTTGCCAGAACTTAGGGCACCGGAGGACACCGGAGGGCGGCAGAGGACACCGGAGGACACCAAGAATCGTTGAGGCGAAGGCCGGGCCAAAGGTCATCTCCCCATGTCCGAGATTCGGAAATCAAAGAGTCCTGACAGCCATCGGTCGAGTAGCTTGCATCCTCCTTGTGCTCTGGCCCTCCTTGGGCCCTCCCTGTGCCCTCCACAGCCTGAAGGTGTCTGTGCTCTGCTGCAGCCAGCCAGCTGGATAGCGGCGAACCTTCGCAAGACAAAATTGCCAGACAAACTCATCAGCATGCAGTGTCCGCGTCGCCGCCAAGGAGCGGGATGTGCTGGAGCCTGAGAACAGCCCACAAAGCTGTTAAAAGCCAAAGGCGACTAAGGAACGGTCCCAAACTGTGGCCGCGGCAATGAAGACCTCGCCGGACAGCACAACCAGCGCACCTCGGGCCAAGGCAAGTTCTGGAACCAGAAAGTTCCGGGAGAGACTATGCCTTTGCTGTCCACTTTCAGTTTGGGCACCTCTCGAAACTTCCATCTCGGGCAATTCGCGTAATGAAGAGCTCGCGCGCAACGAAGTGCAACGAAGTAGTGTAGAAGCAGCTGTGTAGGAGTCTCCGGGTTCTGGCACATCAAGTTGTGGCAGGCCTTGCCAGGCAGCTTGCCAGGAGGCAGCTTGCCATGCATGCGCGCATTTGCATGACTGCACTGGCGGCCCTGGCCTTTGGCTTGATGAGAAAGAAACGCTCTGGATACAGGAAGGTTGCGATTTTGACCTGCAAGAGTGCAGGGGCTTCGCCTTCTCGACTCTTTGCCTTGCTAAAAGCGAGTTAAGCTCATGGCCGTCTCCTTGGCGTTCTTGCACATCCAGTCCACGACGATGGATCCGAAAGAATGGCCGACAAAGTGAGCCTGCAAGGTTCGACTCTAATTCTATCTAATTCTTAATGTTCACACACCACCAATCACGGCAAGGGACCGAATCAAGATCCCAGCTTGTGAGCACGTCTCGAAGGCCATCGACCATCTCTGGGCAGGACGGCGCGTCCTTTCGTGCGGGACGTACCCCACACATGCGTCCGAAACGAAATGAAAAATGTTGTTGTTGTTGTTGTTGTTGGCCCGCACGCTCTGTAAACGCGCGTTCAGCATATGCCGATTCCATCGGTATTTACAGTGTTTCGTGTGCTTCACATGCCGAAAACACCACTGCCACCGGTGATTCCGGCTGTCCACTTTTCACGTTTCTGTACGTTGCTGAAACATCGGTATTTACAGTACTTCGCGGCGCTTACATGCGGAAAACACCGGCATTTACGGTGTTTCGCGTGGTTGGCCAGAGCATCCATGCCCGCACGATGATAACGTCCGTGTTACCAGTGCGTGCGATTGGCCAGGGTTAGGGTTGGGGGTTGACGGTGTCTGTGCGCTTGAGGGTTCCAGGTTTCTGAAGGGTATGTAGGCTTGCGCCATTTGCCGCCACGCCCGCTTTTCCTGTGGTTTTCCTTCGTCAAAACGAAGAAGTTGACCTGTCTGGGCTTCTTCGGTGGCTTCCACGCAGCCGCAATGTGCTGCTTTGTAGCCGTGTTTTGCCTACACACGCTGCTCGATCAGGAATTTCCGTCCGCAGCGCGTCCTAGCCAAAACGCTCATTTTTGACGGAAACATACACGGTTCCGTCACAAAAAAAAAACAAAACAAAACCGTTTTCACACGCTGTCCTTGAAGGGACAGGTGTGTTCCGTCCCACGCAGGCCACGCAAAATGCATTTATGCAACACAACCAAAAAGTACCCGTGCCCTAAACACGCTTCGCCGCGCGCGTTTACAAAGCGTGCGCGCGTTGTTGTTGTTGTTGTTGTTGTTGTTGTTGTTGTTGTTGTTGTTGTTGTTGTTGTTGTTGTTGTTGTTGTTGTTGTTGTTGTTGTTGTTGTTGTTGTTGTTGTTGTTGTTGCTTGTTGTTGTTGTTGTTGTTGTTGTTGTTGTTGTTGTTGTTGTTGTTGTTGTTGTTGTTGTTGTTGTTGTTGTTGTTGTCGTTGTTGTTGTTGTTGTTGTTGTTGTTGTTGTTGTTGTTGTTGTTGTTGTTGTTGTTGTTGTTGTTGTTGTTGTTTTTGTTGTTGTTTTTGTTGTTGTTGTTGTTGTTGTTGTTGTTGTTGTTGTTGTTGTTGTTGTTGTTGTTGTTGTTGTTGTTGTTGTTGTTGTTGTTGTTGTTGTTGTTGTTGTTGTTGTTGTTGTTGTTGGTTGTTGTTGTTGGTTGTTGTTGTTGGTTGTTGTTGTTGGTTGTTGTTGTTGGTTGTTGTTGTTGGTTGTTGTTGTTGGTTGTTGTTGTTGGTTGTTGTTGTTGTTGTTGTTGTTGTTGTTGTTGTTGTTGTTGTTGTTGTTGTTGTTGTTGTTGCTGATGCTGTTGCTGATGCTGTTGCTGTTGGTGTTGTTGTTGTTGTTGTTGTTGTTGTTGTTGTTGTTGTTGTTGTTGTTGTTGTTGTTGTTCCACTTTTTGTGGTTGAAGGAATTAAGACTGCTCCGCCATGTTTCGACTAAGGCCTAGGGGCCAAGGACCCCCCCCCCCCTCCCAAAAGGGCAACACACACCAGACAGAAAAAAACCTTGAACCCCAGACCCTGATTCAGGCGCCCCTCTTAGCTGCCGCCAACCCCACCGCAAACCTCCGTTTCACGTCGGCGGCGTTTTTGGGTTGAAGGCTACACCGTAAACCCTAGAGTCTTTTGGTCAAGTTGCAGGTGTACAGGGAGAAGCGAGCAGAGAACTCGCAAAACGACGGTGACCCTCAAAGTGTTTGAGTAGCATCTTCTCCTGAAAAGGATCCAAAAATTGCATCCTACATTTTGCCCTGGACCGAACCTTTCGACCCAGGGTTTATCCGATTCGGCCGTCTTGGTTTCCGACGCAGCCATTCTTGCTTCCGAACTGGGTGTCTCATCTGGCCATGTACTTCGACTGGGACGTGCTGGATGAGGCTTTGCTTGATAGAGTGTTGGTGCTCATGTTCGGCAACTCCGTGAAGGTTGACATCGCCCAAAGTGGGGAGCTCTTCGACTTGGAGCTCTTGGATTGGGCAGAGGCCACGTTTTGCGTAAGTCTTGGAAAACAATGCAGCTGCCAGATGTACAGGAGTCTGCCCAAATCGCCGACCGACCTCTTGAACTGTAGGCACGAAATCACAGCAGCAACGACGGATGCAACACCAAAAAGAAGATGAATACCACCAACCACAACCGCCGCCCCGACAACGTCGATGCGAGGGTTGTTTGCGACTATGTTGTTCTAACCGTGCCCAACACGCTGATATTTACAGCGTGCCTCTTTCTACAACACGGCGCAAATGTTTTGGATGTTTCTGGAGCGAGCAAGTTTTAACAAAGACGTAGTGAATCCTTCACAAAAAACCACACACTGAACACCAGGATAACCCTTGGCTTTCTGATTGCGACCCCCACGAAAAGCAGCCTCATGTTGACAAGTGACCATCCCACAAACAAGAGAGTGGCGTGACACCTGTTTGTATTAAATCTAGCGCCACCACCACCAAAAGCAGAAGTCGCGTAACTTGATTCTTGAAATGACCTTTCCGACAAATGGAAGAGCTGCGTAACGTCTGTATGTGTGTGTGTATGTATGTATGTATGTATGTATGTGTCTACGCATGCATGTATGTATGTATGTATGCTGGCATGTATGTACGCCATCTCCCCTACAACGACCGTAAAAGAAGCGTGATGCTGCTGCTTGTCGGGCAGCGGCTATCAGCTGCTGCTACAAATTACCTGCGTGTATGTTGCGTCACCTGAGCTGTCTGGAATGCGCCAGAACTGTGCGCCGCCCCCCCCCCCCCCCCCCCACCCCACAAAACATCAAAAGGAGGTGACAGGCCATCTCAAAGATGCCGTGCCGTGTTTTCTGATGTTTTGGAAGGTTACGATGAGACCACAACAACAACAACAACAACAAGTCCTCGGTATTTATTCCAAAGCTATCGTGATCCAGGCTATTGGGCTTGGTTTGGCGTGTGGGAGTTCAATTTTCAAAGCTGCGCAGTCAACCACGACTTCGGGAGTTCGGCACCTGCGCTCTACACTCCGACTGCTGGGCGGCTCACCTGGCAAGGGGCTGGGGAGGCAATTGAGCACGCGAATCCATTTTGCAGGCTGCCTCAACCCGCAGAGCCGTCAGCCGTCAGCAAGGATGGGCCACAACCGTTGTTGCGAACCTTCGGCCCCCATGGGAGCAATACGTTGGAGCGCCTGCAGGAAGACCTCCACAGGAAAACATACTGGCTGGGTAACTGTTCACAACTTCCGGATTCTCTCAGGTTCCTGCGGCCAAAGTAACTTGCGTCAGCCATTCGAACTCGGACACCTTCTGGCGCAAGGTGATGAAGGTTTTCTCCAAGCTGCATGCGTCTAGCAGCTCTAGCACTTTGCCGTTTAAGATGTACTAGACATCCTTTCGAACCTCGAGGAATATGGCCTTTCATGTTGCCCTTCTGGATTCTTCCAACCGGCCTAGCATCAAATGGAAAACTACGAACGAGCATCGAGTCGTCTCTGAGTTTCTATGGCTGCTGCAATGACGACTTTCTCCATGGAATCTTCTGGTTTTTCATGGTTGACATATATGATGCTCTACTATTTTTGTCTTCCGAAAACAGACCCATCTCCATGCCATGGGCTTTGAGGAAAGCACCTGTCAGAAAGCCCGAATAAGAAGGGCCTCTTAGAAACAAACACAGGTGCAACGCAATCCACCCGCAGCTCGTTTGCGCATCTGTGCAAGCTCGTTCCTTCGTCTGCGGCAACCAAGCCCTTATTCGGTTTTTGCTCCCCATTGTCAACAAAAATGGCCTCGCCGCCCAATGCTGTCATGTACCAGCACCGGCCTTGAACCACGACTGGGGCACCAGGTTCTGCCGCGCACGAAACTTAGCTGGGCTTCTCGTGCGCCAACGAAGCGTGACTCCCTGCAAGAACCATTCATGTCTATTGAACACGAGCCAGCGGTAGCCTGCATGCTTGCAGGAACCTTGATAAGAACGGCTCAACACATTCAGCACCAGTGATTTTCGGCCCTGCCTTGAACGATCAGTCGATGGAGCAATCTCACTCGACCCGCCCGTGGTTCCTGTGGGGATAATCGCAGATAGCCATAGGATACCAGGATTTCTCGTATTGCCTGCCTCCGTCGGATGCAGGTGCGGAGGCTCGATCCATCCTCCGTCCTCCACGGGCCGTTGGCGCTAGACTTAGGAGCTGTCGTCGAAGTTTATCGAACTTATATTATACTGTCTGGCGGATCCCAGCGGCCGCGCGGCCTCGCGTGGGTCCAAAGCGCCAAAGTTTAAACGGACTTGGCAAAAGACATCACGACAGCGCAGGACGCTACAGGATGCTATCATAGCGGAGCGTCGGAAACTAGAACGACGCACCGCCAAACCATGCGTTTGCGCACTCAGCATCCGGCAGTTCGACGCCACTGGAGCCCCAGCCCGCCGTGCAGGTCGGGCAATCGGAGGTGGCGCCTCGACTCTCAAGCCAACAGTTGAAGCTTCGGCGCAAAACTCCGTGCCATGGTGACAACACGGCCGAACCACAATGCTGCGTCAGGGAGAGGCATGCTCGCGCAATGGCAAACAATGCACAACTGCATCCTCATCGAAGCTGGGGCGGCGATGTTGGTGCCCGTTTTGCCCGAGTAGCTGAGCTTACGCTCGCATAGCGCACTACCAGCTACCACGTTCAACCACATTCAGGCTACTGCAGCCATCCTCCAGCAAGGATACCACGTTGGCTTCGCAGCGTTTACAGCCTTGCTTGCACCGAGCGTACCTTCGCGAGCGAATCTTCACGTGGCACTGTGGCGGTGGTGGTGGTGCTT
>CAJNDS010002374.1:337698-425198 GCA_905221605.1 Symbiodinium natans | reverse complement strand
ATCAATCGATCAACTCGCAAAACTCAAGCCGAAACAGCTTCAGTCAAGCACCGTGCTAAGACGACGCGGGACGTCCGCTTCTGGGGTGTCTTGCCAAAACTCTGATCACAAGGTTCATTGCACTGCCTGCTCCAACGCGGGGAAAGGCACAGCCAGTGCCAAAGCAGCAGCGAAGGCTGAGGTCCTGGAAGGTCGGATGGCAGGCGTGGAGGGATGCCAACATGCCTTTGTGGTGCTGAACTGTCCTAGAGTCTCGGCAAGTAGTCGTCCTTGAAAATATGTTGCTTTGTCGTCAACAAAAATCCTGTGGATGGCCCGCCACTCACACACCAACAAGGCTGCAACAAGGCTTCGAACAAAAACTTTCAAAACTACTTATGCTTCGTGGATGGCCCCTCGACTCACCCACCAACAAGCATCACCAAAACACATCTAGCTATTTCTGCGGCTGGCCTGCCATGCACGCGCCAACAAGGCATCAACAAAATATCCAACTGCTTTGGGTTTGGGGTGTTATGTCTGGTTTGGGACGTCAAAGCTTGACCCCTTTGGTGCTGCATTGCTCTGGGGGTTTGGGCGTTGTGAAGAGTGGCTTGGGACATCGAGGCTTGACCCCTTTGGTGCTGCATTGCTTTGGGTTTGGGGTGTTACGTCTGGTTTGGGACGTCAAAGCTTGACCCCTTTGGTGCTGCATTGCTCTGGGGGTTTGGGCGTTGTGAAGAGTGGTTTGGGACATCGAGGCTTGACCCCTCTGGTGCTGCATTGCTCTGGGTTTCGGGTGTTATGTCGGCTGGTTTGGGGCATCGAGGCTTGACCACTTTGGTGCTGCATTGCTTTGGGTTTTGGGTGTTCTGTCGACTGGTTTGGGACATAGAGGCTTGACCCCTTTGGTGCTGCATTGCTCTGGGGGTTTGGGCGTTGTGAAGAGTGGTTTGGGACATCGAGGCTTGACCCCTTTGGTGCTGCATTGCTCTGGGGGTTTGGGCGTTGTGAAGAGTGGTTTGGGACGTCAAAGCTTGACCCCTTTGGTGCTGCATTGCTCTGGGGGTTTGGGCGTTGTGAAGAGTGGTTTGGGACATCGAGGCTTGACCCCTTTGGTTCTGCATTGCTTTGGGTTTGGGGTGTTATGTCTGGTTTGGGACGTCAAAGCTTGACCGCTTTGGTGCTGCAGCGCTGTGGGGTTTTGGGTGTTATGTCGACTGGTTTGGGACATGGAGGCTTGACCCCTTTGGTGCTGCATTGCTCTGGGGGTTTGGGCGTTGTGAAGAGTGGTTTGGGACATCGAGGCTTGACCCCGTTAGTGCTGCATTGCTCTGGGGGTTTGGGCGTTGTGAAGAGTGGTTTGGGACATCGAGGCTTGATCCCTTTGGTGCTGCATTGCTTTGGGTTTGGGGTGTTATGTCTGGTTTGGGACTTCAAAGCTTGACCCCTTTGGTGCTGCATTGCTCTGGGGGTTTGGGCGTTGTGAAGAGTGGTTTGGGACATCAAGGCTTGACCCCTTTGGTGCTGCATTGCTGTGGGTTTGGGGTGTTATGTCTGGTTTGGGACGTCAAGGCTTGACTCCTTTGGTGCTGCATTGCTCTGGTGGTTTGGGCGTTGTGAAGAGTGGTTTGGGACATCGAGGCTTGACCCCTTTGGTGCTGCATTGCTGTGGGTTTGGGGTGTTATGTCTGGTTTGGGACGTCAAAGCTTGACCCCTTTGCTGCTGCATTGCTTGGGAGTTTGGGCGTTATGTCGACTGGTGTGGGACAACGAGGCTTGACCCCTTTGGTGCTGCTGGGCATTGTGAAGACTGGTTTGGGACATCGAGGCTTGACCCCTTTGGTGCCGCATTGCTTTGGGTTTTGGGTGTTATGTCGACTGGTTTGGGACATCAAGGCTTGACCCCCTTTGGTGCTGCATTGCTCTGGGGGTTTGGGCGTTATGTCGACTGGTGTGGGACAGCGAGGCTTGACCCCCGGTTAGGCCTCGATGTCCCAAACCAGTCGACAGAACACCCAAAACCCAAAGCAATGCAGCACCAAAGCGGGTCATGCCTCGATGTCCCAAACCAGTCTTCAGAAAGGCCCAAACCCCCCGAGCAATGCAGCACCAAAGAGGTCAAGCCTCGATGTCCAAAACCCCTCCACACCACACCCAAACCCGCGAAGCAATGCAGCACCAAAGGGGTCACCCCAAACACAAAGCAATGCAGCACTAAAGGGGTCAAGGATCGATGCCCCAACGCCCAGCAGCACCAAGGTTTTTGGGCGTTGTGAAGAGTGGTTTGGGACATCGAGGCTTGACCCCTTTGGTGCTGCATTGCTTTTGGGTTTGGGCCTTGTGAAACGGGCTGTAAGTAAAGTATAGTCACAGTAAGCAGATTCATCAAACCTTGGCCGAGCTCATGATCATCGCTTCCAATACCACGTGACAACTCTTTGCAGCCAAAGCCCGAAAAGCGCGAAGGCCCTATGGGTACGTATGAGTACTACGACTGGCTCATGCGTCTGCCCTCATGCGGGCCCTGCCTTTCCCCAGTCGCGACCTTGCTCCAGAGCTTTGCGACCCGACGCCTGCACACAGGAGACTGCCTACATGATTGCATGCTGCTTAAAGCACGTCGTCACAAGCCTGTCATTTCTGGCCTTGGGTCCTGCGTGTTCTTGGCGTTGTCGCGGTCGTCTGGCTTCTTGCTTGTGAATTTCTTCCTGGCAGTGGCTGGGGACCCGAAGCCCCAAACCGTACAAGGCCTTCTTGAAGCTTCACGTGTACTCTCAAAGGCAGGGCTAAGGAAAGGTAATAGTAACAGCAAACCTTGTTCATACGTATATCATGAACTTTCAAGCCCGCGCCTTCCTTGCTTCATATACACAATGTGTGTCATACCTCCGCTAAAGATGACGCGCGCTCAAGGTAAGGGCCCAGAAGCTTGGAAACGTAGCAGAGTGTGGCGTTGAGGCGCAAGCCAAGCAAACAACCCCGTAGGATCCTTGACCGTGCGGCTTGGGGTTTAGGGTTTTTGCCCTCTAAACCATAACCCGAGGCGCCCAAATCCAACTCAGCTTCAAGAGTCCCTAAACCCTAATCCCTTAACCCTATGTCCCCAAATGCCCCAAACCCAAAATCCGCATAGCCGCCCTACTCAGAGACTCAGCACCCAAGAAGCGAAGAGATTCTCAGCACCGACTGGGCCTCGTCCTCGTCCTTCTTGGAGCTGCCAGGATCCTGCTTCTCCGGGGTTTGGCGGCTGTGCTCTGTGCTCGCTTGATTTTGTTGCTCTTCTGGTGCCTTGTATCAGTACCTAGACCCGAAGCCCCCAACATGCGCTTTCGGGTTTAGGGTTTAGGGTATGCTTGCCAACCTGCGGGGTCTTTTGCAGGGTAACGGATGGAACTCTTCATGATGCAGATGACAGCTATGAGGCCCTACTACAGAACAGAGGTTAGGCTTTGGTGGGGGGGCCTTGTCTCCGAACCCCGAATCCGCAAGCTCAAAGGAGCTTTCTTTCGAGATATACATATATATGTACACATATACAAACTGACCTGACTGTTGCTTAATGTCCGAGTCTCTGTCAACAGCATCCTTTGCTACACCTGTCTAAGTGCTGAGGCAAAGTCTGCAGAAGTTGCAGATTCCGGACTCTTCCCCAGCTTGGGCACGAGGTCAGTGACGCCGAACGGACAGTTGCATGTTGCTGCATATGCCTGAAAGAAGAACCTTGTGGAACTGCAAGCTTCTTTTCCAGAAGATGCGAAGATGCGAGGACTCCTTTGAAATGCCGGCTACAACCGCTGCCTGTGAGGAGGAGCAGGACGATTGGACTGTGAGATGCCACGGGATGGCAGCTTCTACGATTCTAAGCCTCAAGGCTTGAAGGGCAGGTGTCCGTGCTAACGCTTTTCCCTGGGAACGAGAAAGTGTTCATGCAATGCTCGGGCATGCACCGGGCATTGTCTCTTCACACCCGTTGCCTAAGTAGTTTTAAAGCTTTAAGGGAGTTGCCAGGCGGGTACCCCTACATAGGGCTTACATAGGCCTTAAGGCTTATACCATCGAACATTACGAGAATACCGCCTTATAGACGGCCCATGCCTGAGAATTAGATCTGCGTTGGACTGACCTGCGTGCTTGTTTAAGGTAAATAAATTTTTGAAATGTAAACAAGTTTCCATCAAGTTCAATCATACTTTTTTGCCCTCACTTTTCCAATGACTCAATTAGAACCACACCGACTTCCAACACAAAATAATTGCTCCGAATTTATAAAAACATGTTCAGAGTAACCAGTTGGTTTTTACTGACTCAGATCCAACGTAGCATGGCTTCTAAAACTCAAATTCCCCCACTGAGAAGCCTTATGCATAAGCTGCCAGATGGATGAGGGCGGAGTTTGGCGAGAGTGTCTCATGCATCGCTCCATCCCACTCCATTCCTACTTGTTACAAACTCCTCGCTACACGCCTCACATAAGCGCCTGCATGAACTCATGGTGTCCAGTGCACCTAGAGGACGTCCTCCTTCGAGCCAAAGCATTGACAGCCACAATTGTTGCAACGAATGAACCTTCTTCAACTGCCGATCTGGCATTCGATCTATGGCATGCATTTTTCTTCAGACTCCGTCGGCAACTACATGCTTCCAGCGCCATCATCTCCGCCACCGCTTGACAGCGGCCAACCTTGCCAGAACTCAGGGCACCGGAGGACACCGGAGGGCGGCAGAGGACTCCGGAGGACGCCAAGAATCGTTGAGGCGAAGGCCGGAGTGGGCCAAAGGTCATCTCCCCATGTCCGAGATTCGGAAATCGCAGAAGCCTGACAGCCATCGGTTGAGTAGCTTGCATCCTCTGTGCTTTGACACCCGCCAGCTGGATAGCGGCGAACCTTCGCAACACAAAATTGCCAGATAAACTCGGCAGCATGCAGTGTCCGCGTCGCCGCCAAGGAGCGCGATGTGCTGGAGCCTGAGAACAGCCCACAAAGCTGTTAAAAGCCAAAGGCGACTAAGGAACGGTCCCAAACCGTGGCCGCGGCAATGAAGACCTCGCCGGACCTCACAACCAGCGCACCTGCCTCGGGCCAAAGCAAGTTCTGGAACCAGAAAGTTCCGGGAGAGACTATGCCTTTGCTGTCCACTTTCAGTTTGGGCACCTCTCGAAACTTCCGTCTCGGGCAATTCGCGTAATGAAGAGCTCGCGCGCAACGAAGTGCAACGAAGTAGTGTAGAAGCAGCTGTGTAGGAGTCTCCGGGTTCTGGCACATCCAGTTGTGGCTTGCCAGGCAGCTTGCCAGGAGGCAGCTTGCCATGCATGCGCACATTTGCATGACTGCACTGGCGGCCCTGGCCTTTGGCTTGATGAGAAGGAAACGCGCTGGATCCAGGAAGGTTGCGATTTTGACCTGCAAGAGTGCAGGGACGATTGCGCAATTGCGCTCCTCGAGTGACACATCAACAGGCACACGCAGCACGCGACACTTTCAATTCATCACGATGCAATGTCCAAGGGGCCAAGGGTCGATTTCTTTCTGACACCTCTTGGGTATGGATGTCGGCGTGTTGCCAAATTTGGAAGCGAACGGGCATGGGGAGTCAGCAACTCCACCAAACCCCGCATCCACTTCTTTGCGCAGGCCGAATGCGCTGCACATGTCCGCGTACGTGGTTTGATATTGATCACTGCGCTTGCTGGCACCTGGACCACCCATCTGACCTCTCACCACCTGGGGCTACGTTTCTTGCAAGAATAGATGCCAGTAATTCATATTCCTATCCCAATTTCAGCGCGCACCAACTCACACATCAGGGGTTTGGGGTGGGGTTTGGAATGTCGGGCTCATGAACGCACGGATTGTTTAGGGCTTTGCAGCATTCAGGCCTGGGGGGTTGGCTTGTGTCGAGTATTGCTTCTGCTCGTCCGCTTCCTTTGCTTCCGCGGACGCTTCCGCGGACTGATTTCGCGCATTTTTGGGAAACTGGCTTCCGCGAGTAGGTCCGTAAGATATAAACTCGGAAATGGACTACCTGGAAAGTTGTGGATAGAGAAGGCCGTGCATGATTTCGCGACCTGTTTTGTAGCGCCCGACTTTGGAGGCATTCATGGTCGGTGGCCAGAGTCTACATAGTGATGGATCAGTTTTGGGATGCAGTGCGCTACCCAGGAACATGAGACACATGTTCCATGAGAATGCGGCAGCTTGAGCTGGCAGCAGCTGCGCAGCTGCACCATCTATTTGCAGGAGCACGGACTCAGTAGGAGGGGCCTGGGCCTTCAGATGGGCATGCGGGCTTCCGCAGAGCTTCCGCGGAGCTTCCGCGGCGCTTCCGCCGAGTTCGCGTCAAACTTCACGGATAGAAGGCCTCGAAGCATGGTTTTGGGACGCTTAAGCCTGAAAATCCTTGCTTTTGGGTTGACAGTTTACATGGGTTTAGGGTTTGTTAAATCTTTGTGTAGGAAGCTTGGGGTCTCTAGAAAAGCCTTATTCTGAACTGGGTCTACCGCTTTCGTACGAAAGGCTGTAACCTCAAACTTCCCAGAAAACACCACGGAATTTCTGTACAACCCCTCTGAACCAGACATCCGAAATCCACACCAAACAACGCGCCCGCTAACCTCCAGGAGTGTAACAAACACTTTATAACTGTTTCTATCGTCGCTTCCGCGGGAGCTTCCGCGGAGATGTGCTTCCGCAACCCTTCCGCGTGCTTCCGCGGCCACAGTCCCGTCCACTTTCGCGCCCCGGTTCCCGGAGTTATTTCCGCATATAAGAATCTCTCAAGAGCCGTAAAAAAACCGCTGCTCTTTTGTCTTCCGTGTCTCTACATGCCGTTCTCCTTGTCCCAAAGTGCAGTTCTGCAGCGAAGGGAACGGAAGCTCTGAAACATCTTGGCAGCCATGTCCGGTGCTCTCTGGCCACGGTACCGCTTTACCATCACGGCCTTTGCCCAGTAAAGAACTTTGGTTTTAGATGGGGGAAGCGCTTCTGCAATGGCCAAAACATGCCGGTCTTGTGCAAACCTTTCGCGGGCACTCCGCTGGGCTTCCTCTTGGCTTAGCCTGAGATCGCCAACAAATTCACGGCCGAGGTGTGTGAAGCTTGGCCACAAACCCTACAAACCGACCGCGGTCAAACTGCTGCTCGTAACTGACGTAGTACGGGTGTTCCTGATCTGGCCGCCTAACATATCGGTCATGGAAATCCTTCAAAAACTGTCAAGGGTTGCCGTTGTAACGCAATCCGACCTCTCGTAGCAATTGAGGAGGAAGCTCACCCACATTAATCTCAATCTCTGGCGGTGACTCGGCGGCACGTTCCATGGCTCTCTGAAACTCCTGAGGATCAGCCCCTGCAGAAAAAGACTCCTCATTCGGTTCCACCTCGTTTTTGGCTTCTGTGAGCCACTTGTCCTCTGCCCTCTGCCAGCTGGCTTCGCAGACTCCCAAAGAAGCTCTAAGCCATGAAGACATTAAAGACTGCATGGCAAGGCAAAGCACCAGGCTCAAAATTGACATGAAATTCCATAGTGTAAATCAGAAATTGTCATGCGCCGTGCTAACTCCTCGGCAACGGTGTGAACGTGCCACCTGAAATTTCTGAAACTTCGAGCCCCCAAGCTGCTCACCGTTTGTCATTCAACCACTATGAACAGAAATACTTCCCAAACATCTTCCTAAGTGTTTTGCTTTTTGGGGCGTCCCATAACATGACTCCTCCTAATTGTTTTGCTTGTGGAAAAAAAGATGGTTAACAAATCCATTCTGCTGTGGACTGTCAAAGACAGGAACAAACATGTATGGTTAACAAGTCCATCCCCGTGGACCCTTCAACCACTATGAACTCCCCAGACATCCTGCGGATTGTTTTGCTTATTGGAGTGTCCCGTAACATGACTCCTCCTAGTTGTTGGGACTCTTCAAAGCTATTTTGCGTGTTGAAACAAAAGGAGATATGGTTGAGAAATTCATTCCGTTGGACCCTTTCAAAGACTTGAAACAGACACGCACGGTTCGCAAGTCCATTCCTGCGGACTCTTCAACCTTTTCAAGCTAAAACATCCTCCTAATTGTTTATTTGCTTCTTGGGGCATCCCATAAAACGACTCCTCCAATTTGTTGTTTTGAACCCCTCCGAATTGCTTTGCATGTTGAAACAGAAGGAAACATGGTTAACAAATCCAGACCGTTGGATCGTGGATCCGACTTGAAAAAGACATGTACTGGTTAACAAATCCGTTCCTTTCCCATAACACGTTTCCCCCGACTTGTTTGGACTTGTCTTGTTTGTTGAAATACAAGGATATATCTTCACAAACCCATTCCCTTGAAACACTAGAAGCAGACATGTATGCTTAACAAACCCTCTAGCACATGTCCCCCCCCCCTCCCCCCCCCCCCTCCCCCCCCCTCCCCCCCCCCCCCCCCCCCCCCCTCCCCCCCCTCCCCCCCCCCCCCCCCCCACATCCTGCTAATTGTTATGCGGATTGGAGCGTCCCATAGCGTGACTCCTCCTAGTTGGCTTGGACTCTTTGCGCTGGGTTCAGGGTTTAGGGTTTAGGGCTTCTTAGGGTTTAGTGTTTACATCTTTTCAGGGATTGTTGGCTTAGGGACCTTTAGGGTTTAGGGTTTAGGGTCTTTTAGGTCTTAGGGCCTTTTAGGGCTCAGGGCTTTTCAGGGTTTAGGGTTTAGGGTTTCGGGTTTAGGATTTAAGGTTTGGGGTTTAGGGTTTTGTGCTTAGGGTTCAGGGTTTAGGGTTTAGGGTCTAGCGAAAATGTCTGGAGCGCACACTCGAGGGCCGGCGGAGCGCACACTCGAGGCTTCCCCCCCCCGAAGCCCCAGAGTTTCCAGTTCAACCGCTTCAATCATTGCAAATATGGCTAAAAGGGTTGACATGGAAACTCTGAGGCTTCCGGGCAGAAAAAAGTAATAAACAATTGACATGGTTGAAAAGGCTGAAACGTAACAAAGTGACGCTTTCTCCATATACAAAATGGCAAGATAAACTTTCCGGTGCGAGCACTTCTGGAAGGAAACCTGCCGCAACAAATTGGTTTTTGCTCCCTATACGACATGGCAAGATAAATTTCAGGCGCGGGAACTTCTGAAAGGAAAACCTGCCGTAACAAAGTGGCGCTTTCTTCTCTATACGACATGGCAAGATAAAGTTCCGGCGCGAGCACTTCTGGAAGTACAACTCACTGGATCAAACGGTCCCTTTTGAACTTAAACCTTTTGAACTTAAAGCACGTTCGGATTCATTCGTTTCAACAGGACATCCCTACACACTCGCACAGACACACGCAAGCCTCACGGCCCTGGGACCCCCCTAGAACCGCCGAGGCGGCGCGCTCAAGCATTTACAATTATGTATAGGGGTGTGCTCATGCATAGGGTTCTGGAAAATAAACCGAGGGCCTGCAGCACAGGCTCCTATCAAAGAAACATAGGGGTCTACAGGCTACCATAGGGGGGGCTATTTTCTGGACCTATCTTCGTTTAGGACGGTTCAGCTCCTTTAAGGCTTTAAGGTTTAAGATAGGCCTTCAAAAATGTTGCAGACAAGGTCTCCAAGAGCTCTCAAAAGGGTGTGGAGGCTGGAAAGGGTCTCAACGGAGTCTCGCAATGTGCGGCGGCCACAAACGACCATGTGAATCTGAGCGGCTGGCATGGAACGACCCACCCGAGAGTTTCAGCACGGCAAATCCAGATTCTGCATGACCTGCATCTTGGGCTGCCGTCACTGCCGTCCGTACCCGACTTCACCATCACCGAGCCCGCGGCTGTGGGTCTAGGTCGGCGCTGTGCGAAGGCGCCTGCAGCCAAGGAAGGAATATCAAGGAGTCATTGTGCCGTGCTTTCGTGAGAGCGACGTGTCGACACATAGCCGCACTGCGTGATCTGCAACAGCTGAATAATACGTTCCAATCCTCCAACTCGCGGTATGCAGCTTGGAACCAAGCTGGGTAGTGGACTGACATCACACCTGGTCACTCACGAATTGTTCCTTCCCACACCCCAACGGACTGCAATGCAAAGATCACGAAAGCTTGCACTATGACCGCACGCACGCCAATGCACGCTCCGAGCTGAAACGATGGTGAGCGTCTTCAAGGAAATCTACGCAGCCATTGTGCCTCACTAGCGCGTGGGGCTTTGGATGGGTGCCTGCGGATGTGGGCTTTGATCTCCCCAATGCCAGCCGTGCTCAGTGAACATAGTGATCCTGCTTCCCTGGAACTGCCAAACCCCCCGGCCCCTCATCTTGTTCTGGGAGCCCAGGCAGGGTGCACATGGAGCAGGAGACGACCTGCTGCAGGGGGATGAGCCACAAAACGCACAAAGCTCCAAAACCCTAAAGCGCAAACTCGAATGCTGCATGCCAGGATTCCGCAAACCTCGCGGGCGGAAGCAGGCTGCGAGATATCGGCTGGAGGGGACTAGGGAAAGGACGTTGTGGGTGGGCACCGGCCCAAATGAACCCCAGACTGTGGGTGACCACAGAAGTGTTTCCAGGCCTAGGCGCTTGGGGCAAACTTAGGGGTCTAGTTTTATATGCGTTGCTGATGCAGAGCTTTCAGCCGTGGATCCGGCCTCTGCCTTTCCCTAGTTTGCGACTGTCCACAACTGCGTATGTGCGGATCCTGTGGTCTGCATCTCAAGACCCTGAAAGGCTGGATAAACCTCAATGGCTCGCGAGCAGCGTTGTCAGACAACCCCCCCCCCCAAGTCGTTTCGACATGTATCAAACATACAAGGTACTCACACACACACACACACGAGCATTTCCTGGAGCACTCGGAGTGCTTTACGTCGCAGACATTCAATGATTCACAGGGATATTGGAAACGAAGCACGCCCGAAAGCTCTAGCCGTGCGATCTTTTCACGAGCTCCTGCAGCTGGACACCTCGTGACACCCGGTCCCTGCAAGTGGACTATCCCTGCGGATTGGCACATCTGTTGCCAGACTTGCCTATACAGACGAAACCCTGACTTGCTCCAACATGTTCGACTTCAGCAAATCAAACGAGTTGAGTTTTTTGCTGTTTAACTTCGTGATGCTGAGTACAACGCCGCGTGAACCCGCCAAACCCTTTAGTTTTGACCAAAAGTCTTAGACCAAATCATGTAGTATGGCAGTATGGTCATTGGCGCTGACCAAGAGTTTGTAGGAAAAGTGGTCTTTGGAGAGAAATGGAGAGAATATGTGTATGATAGATAGACCATGCTTTTGAATAGCCACAAGTAAATGATATGTAAAGTCGGCGCGCAAGCCTTGGCAGAAGTGCCTGCAGTGTCATACACCGCTCGCAAACACAAACTTGTTTGTGTGCAGACTGGCATATAGCGTCTGCTTCCAGGATGAATTCTGCACATTGACTGTCGCATGGCTGCTGGGGCTTGCGCTGGCATATTGGGTCGGGGTGGGTTGGGGGGCGCAGCCAAGGTAAGCCAGGAGGACTTTCAGCAGCTCCCTTTTGGTGCCAGGGTCGATCAGACTACGTTCGGCACAAGCACGCCGAAGCTCTGTGTGCAAAAGCCGAAGGCTTGGACGAAAGCCCTCGTCCAGCTGCGAAGCACAAAAGGCAGCGGGACTTCGTGTCATTCCTGTCTCTGCGCTGGCACCCGGCTCGGGTTGCGCTGCAGGAATTGAAAGCTGCGAGAGCGCCAAGTCCAGCTGCTCCGTGACGAGCTCCTTCACTGCGATCTCTGCCAGATCTGACAGACCAACAGCGACAGCCTACAAGAACCTCAGGGGGCTTTGGCTCTTACTGCGTATGCACAGGCGCGAGCTTTTGCAGCTTTGGACTGTGAAAGGACCGGGCCTCCGGTAGTGACTCCTGCACAAGCAGCAACGCTTAGGGCTATCGGGGTGCTTGCGTGCGCACTTGCAAGACTTAAACAAAAGAAGGAGTCTCATTGCAGGCCTCGCATGCCACGCGCACGGCCAGCCGGGCTGTGAGCTCCGCTGCGTCACCAGCGGCATCAAGTCCACAGGCTCGGCCTTTCAAGAATCCCTCAAGTAGTGACTCAGACGCCGCGCAGCGCCGCATAATGCCCAGCGTTGGCGCGCAAACCCTGATGAGGGAGAGGCCTTCCATGCTGGGAGTGACCTGCAGAAGAGCAGCGTATGCCACACCAGAGAGAGGGAGAGAGAGAGAGAGAGAGAGAGAGAGAGAGAGAGAGAGAGAGAGAGAGAGAGAGAGAGAGAGAGAGAGAGAGAGAGAGAGAGAGAGAGAGCGAGCGCGAGAGAGAGAGAGAGGGAGGGAGAGAGAGAGGAGAGCGGGAGAGAGGGATAGAGGGAGAGGTTGAGAGAGGGAGAGAGGGGAGAGAGGGGAGAGAGGGGAGAGGGGGAAGGAGGGAATAGGGAGGGGGAGGGGGAGGGAGAGGAGAGGGAGAAGGAGGGAGAGGAGAGGGAGAAGAGTGGGAGAAGAGTGGGAGAAGAGTGGGAGAAGAGTGGGAGGGGAGAGAGAGGCAGAGAGGGAGAGAGGAGAGAGGCAGAGAGGGAGAGAGGGAGAGAGGGAGAGAGGGAGAGAGGGAGAGAGGGAGAGAGGGAGAGAGGGAGAGAGGGAGAGAGGGGGGAGAGAGCGAGAGAGCGAGAGAGAGGGAGAGGTACAGGGCCAGGGCCAGGGACATATGCAAACTCTGACACAGGAACAGGGACGGGGACACGTACACAGACCCGGACACACCTGCCCGCCCACCCACGCACGCAAGTACCGCCACACACCTTGGGCAGCAACTGTCGCTCAATGCCAGAAGCAAACAAGCCCTTCAACACCTTTCCAGACGCCTGGCTCTCGGAACCCCTTGGGCACCTCTTCAGCCCAAAAGGTGGTTGTAGACAGGGTCTCATGTGACCTCTCACGCCGCAGCCCACATCCACCGAACTTACATGACCGCCTGAGGCTTGGACTGTCCGGGCTCGACCTGCAGACATGCAAAAAGAGCTGTAGGAGGCTCCCGGCATGAACTCAGGTCTGCTTGGCTGACGCTTAAGGTGCTGCTGTGCTGTCCAGAGCGAACTTGCTGGCATCGGTAGCGTTTTAATGAGGTTTCCAGACTGCCAGAAGAACATGCACTAGTTTCGCACGGGGGGCAACAAAAAAGCGCAACAGTATCTACGGACGGGTACTGCTAGGTATCTACATGGAACGGAGGAATGTCAATCACGCAACAAGGCCGCTGCTAGTTGAAACGATTGTGCACCCGTACTGAGCTACCCGATGCTTTCTGTAGAGACGTCAAAAAGGCACAGTTTTCCCGGAACTGCAAGTGCCCGGATTTGCGGCGGTCCGTGCTTGGGATGGGACCGATGCGACCTTCGTCGATTGAACCTCAACTTCGACCAGATGCTCCTGGCCAATGTGTGACTGCATTTACAGCTCGCTTCATGCGGGAGGCCCCGAGTAGGACGTGCAGAAGACCCCGTTCCAGAGAACTGACAAACATGTCAAGGCGACCAGCTTTGCCCGACAGCCTTTCGTGAGTCCTTTCCTTCGGGCTGCCACGGAACCTTCAACACAGCTGCAGCCACAAACAACAAAGCAGCATAATTTGGCAGGAACTGCGACACAGGCCTCCCTGCAAGGACACAGTCAACGATGCATGGAAACCTCGGAGAAACTATGCGACTCACAAAAACTCAGCGACCTGTCAAGATTGTCGCAACTGCGCAACACAAAACATTTGGTTGAGTGTATCATGCCCATAGGAGCCATGCTTGCCATCTCATTTACCACCTCGCGGCACAGAACTTCGGAAGTACCCCCCCCATGTATAAAGCTGCAGAATCTCGCATTCGTTGTGCAACAACTTCAACAACCTTGCAGTGCAGTGCGATGAATGCAGTGATGGGAGCTGCTACTAACAAACGTAGGTTAACCCACTCGTCACTCCCATCCCCAAGTGAAAAACTCAACATCGCAGTTCAGCAGCACACCCAACCCTTCAAGATGCAATCAGAGCTAAAAAACCCAGTAAAACAAACAAGCTCAAGCATTGCGCAGCGCAAGAAAACACCCCGGTTGGCAGTAACAACTACCCGTTCGGTTCCTGCCACCTCAGAACTTCTCGGAACGCAGCAGTTGTCACGCATGTCTGCCAAGTCCGAATTCCATGCAGTTTCCCGCAGGGGAGTCCATGACGATGAGGCCAGTGCCAGGCGGCTTCGGTTTCAGCAAGGCTTTTACGACATGTTGGTCAACAAACTCCACCCGTGAGGCACGTGTAGAATATGTGCGCAGGCTCCCCCCCGGGCTCCCCCCCCCCCCCATATGCAACGGGCAGCTACGCGTCTCAAGTACCCTGAGCATGTATTTGAGAAACAAACGATTGACGGTGGATCAAAGCCGAAACAACGAGGCCACATCTCAGCAACTTGTATCTGCTGAAAGATGCTTGTCTACTGATGCATGAGCCTCTGCAGAAATGCTCGTCTCACTGTCTGGGATGAAACTGCTGTAGGCCGCTACTTGCGACTCACTTCTTGTGCCTGCTGTCGAGATGCCGAGGAAAGCGGCGCTTTGACGGCCCTCTGCTGCTGGCACATGTAGCTGCGCACTGTCGTGTCAACTTCCCCCCGTGGTTTGAAGTCGTAAATGACATTGGCACGGGTCATGTTCTGCAAGAAGAGGTGGCATGGACACTCAAAACGTCAACGCTGGCACGTGCTTGTGCCTGTGCTTTCAATTTCTGACACGTGCGCGATTCAGGCATCTGCGGGAAATGGACTGCTACTTGTCGTGCAACTTTCAATGGTGTTGTCTGGTCTTTAGCGCTGGTAGACTCAAACAAGCATGAATGGAGGCTCTCCGAACAAATGACCAAACGAACGACGAATTCTGACACGGGCCTGTGTCTCGAAGCCGTGCTCCACAGCAGCAGGGTAGGTCTGGCACAAACAGCGCACAGTCGACTGCGCGAGAGCGAGAGGCTTTTCCATTTGTAAGCAACGCTGACGGCTCCTCGAAAGATGTCACAGCCAAAGAGCACCTGGCTCACATAGTTGAGACGCAGGTTTGCACGAGCCGCAAGCGTCCCAAGTCAGTGAGCCTGCAAGTAGCTCTCGGATGCCTTGCGTAATCAAGCAGCAGTCAACAATTCTACAAGTCGATGGCTTCCCACACAGTCCGGCCTCTGGCAGCTGCGGGGGCTCCGCAGGCGACGCCTGCAGAAGGGCCTCCCGAGTTCTCTCCTTGACAAGTCTTAGCACCTCTCCATCAACCGCAAAAGCACACCAGCTTGCCAAACACCTGCTCATTTGTAACGTGTAGATCGAGGGCCCTCCCCGTTGCTAAGCGCGATCGCACACCAGCGTGCCTTCTCAAGGTCGGGCCCTGCCCCGCCTTGACGCTGTCTGGCGGCGGCCTTCGATATCTTCACAAGGTGAAAGCCGGAAATGCCGGTTCTGTACAACTGGCAGGGCATTGACTGTCATGCATGCCGGGCTCGCCATTGCAAACTAGACCATTGCTGTCAGTGTAAATGTCTGTGTCCGTGTGCGCGTGTGCGGTGCCCCTCTTGCCGGACTACTTTGGCAATGGCATAAAAAATCGAAATGCTCGCGAGATTGTGACACGTTTGCCAATGTAAAAGCTAGCGAAATTTGCTGGAAGCGCAGGGGTGGGTGCGACAGTGCGATGCAAACTATTTCTGACATTTAAAAACCGGAACCCTGGAAGCCTCGCTGGGAATTAGGGAGTGGGGTTCAGTGTCAGAGCTTTAAGATTTACGTAAGATTGTGTGTTTCGGGTCTATGGTAATCCGCCGAGGCCGGAGGCCTGAGGCGTTTAGATCCAAGTCTCTGGGAAGTGTACCCACCCCCTACCGCGCGCTGTGCCAGCCCGCGCGGGGGTTTTTTTTGACCGGGTACCCCCCGTAGTCGACCTGTCTCCAGTCGCAGCTGACGTGCCCTTGCCAGGGGGCTTTGCAGCCAGGTATCCCCACCCCCGCCCCCCCCCGCCCCCCCCCCCCCCCCCCCCCCCCCCCCCCCCCCCCCACCCCCCCCCACCCCCACACCCCCGCCAGCCCGACCTCAAACCGAGTCTGTACAGCTGGCAAGCAACAGGCAACCCCTTCCTGGCCGCCCCACGTGGGGGGCCTTGGCCCAGACGACAACCGTTGTTCACATCATGCCATTGAGCCCCCAGCAATCTGTCACGACATGCACTGCTTATGCGCATATCTAGCTGACTTTGGGGGTCTTGCTGAGCTATGTTACTTTCAAACCACCTTCGATGTTTTGTAGTACTAGTAGAAGAGGAGCTAGCATTCACAATCGTAACTAGGTATAGTCACGAGTGCGTGCACGAGCGCGAAAGGCTACAGAGGCAGGCCAGGATGACCGAAGTTGCCAGCCTCCGTCCAACCTACGGATGGGATCTAACCACACCGCCAAAGAAGGAGGCGTCTGAGTGCTGGCGAGCGTAAGCTTCCCAAACCCCCAGGAGCGAACGAATCAATCGCCCAAGGCCGTTGCACGGAAAAGATCGGAAACCAGTCGTGAATCGCGGAAACCAACCAGAACGGCTGAATCGGAAAACATGGCTGAATCGAAAACCATACGACAAAATCGGAAACTGCGAAACGGATGGTTTGTAGAGCTGAGCCATTCAGCCCCAGCAAACTGCACCGCGAGCACACCGTTGCTGCGTACATGTTCGAAGTGATTTGGTCATCAACTAGCATACTGGTCTCCAAGGATTCAGCGGCTGATCTTCGGTTTTCAACTTCTGAATTCGGGGTGGTTTGCTCCCCTGCTTCGGGTCGAGCTAGCAGGGGTTGTGACTGGATTCAGCGGCTGATTTTCGGTTTTCAATAGTTTTCAGCTGGAGATTTGCTCCCCTGCTTCTGAATTCGGGGTGATGTGCTCCCCTGCTTCGGGTCGAGTTAGCGGGGGTTGGGATTGGAGTCAGTGGCTGATTCTATTTCGTCGTTCAGCTTCTGAATGCGGGCGGCCCTGCTCCCCTGCTTCGGGTCGATGTCGGTAGCATTTCACGACTCGAAGTTTCTCAATCCTGGGGCTGGTTCTGATTCTTTGACTGATCGGGCGTGGGTGGTGTGCGTGTGCGCGCGCGCGCTTTCCTGCACTGGACGGCCTGCTTCGCCTTGGCCTTGGCGATGCGGCCAGCCTGCCGCCAGAACGAAAAACACCCAGAGCATGTGGCCCACAGCATGCCATGTTTTCTTTGATGTCGCACCTCTTTTTGCTTCTCCACCTGGAAGCGCTTTTCGCCCAGCTCCTGTTGCAGAAGCCGTATACCCTATCACAATGTCTGGACTCAGGGTGCTGATGCTCGCCGTCTAGGGATCCGACAAAACTGTTGGTTCGGGACTTCTCGGGGGCTCGAGCATGCAAGCGAAAAAACTATGCCAGTTCTGCGTTCCGCAATGGCAAGAGCAAGAAGTCACAAGCCACAAAAAGAACGATTCCCAACTTAAATCGCAAGCGGCCCGTCTACCAACCTTCAGGGGCTAAGCACGACATGGAGAGCCTATCAGCTCCACCTGCAATGAAACAAAGCTCCCATGTCCTGGCCTCGCGGTGGAATTCCACAAGGTGCCCGTACATATCCGGAATGAGCACGGAATCATCATCCTTGCGGGATGGTAGGAGGAGGCTCAAGGCAACGTGACCTCAATGATCAGGCGTACGCGGGTCGAATCAGCACCCAAGCCCCAAGCGAAGTCAGCTTATGTCGCCCACTCCACTGTCCACTCATGCGAGCTGAAAGGAAGGCCGGCCCAATTGTCGGATTCCGCATGCCATCCCCCCGAACCGCAGAAAAAGACCACTGCAAAGACGAAGAAAATCAACAATCTCAAGACGCGACTGCAAAAAAAAAAGCCGAAAAGTGCCGCAACCTGTATAATACTGTAAAACACACCGAACGCATCCGAACGCATACCCTGCGTACCTTGCTGGTCCCGAGCTCGCGCTCCAGCTCATCGTACATTGCGCCAAGCCCGAAGGGGTCTTGGGGGTCCTGGGGCCAGGACTTCGACGCTCAGCGATTCGGGGAGTGTTGGGTCGTGGGATTGGAAACTTCAAGCGTGCGACCCCTCGGGTCTGTGCCTGGGCTTACTGCTGAGACTTACGCTGTAAGGATGAGGGTCGCTCACGACCTGGGATTGGCGGTCTTCTCTCGAATTTGTGTGCCGGGCTGTCCAAGATGGAGCCCGACCACAAGGCATCTCGAACAACATACGTCCCAGCTGTTTTTTCTGTAGCATTCTGTACGTGGCAGCCCTTCATGCAAAGACTGTTATGTTAGACTCGGTTAGGCCCCCTGAAACCCAGCCAGTTGGCTCCTCCGGAGCGTGGGCCTCCTCGCGATCCTCAGAGCGATCCTCAAGGGCCGGCCGGCTCCCAGGAAAGCAGCGGACACTCGCAACTCCAATTCGGGGCTAAGGGTTTCGGGAGATTAGGTTCAGGGCTTAATCCGAGCACCTGTTTAAGTAATACCCCCCACAAAAGAACTTTTTTGTCCGGAAGCCCGCCGGAAGACTACTTTCCATTAGGGTGGATTTCGTATGGGGATAACCCCCCACATTTAAAGGACTCTTTTTGGGGGGGTTGAAAAATCTGTCGCCGGCTTCTTGTTTTGCTTGCGGAGATGCGAAGCAACAGCACCTCAGGGATCTGCAGCCTATTGTTGTTAATAGAGAATCAATGCAGGGCCATGGTCCAATTATTGGGAACCCTGCCTTCCTTATTGCGGCGGGAGGGGGGGGGGCCCAATTAAACAGATGTTCGGATTAAGGCCCGAATGGGTCACAAAGTTTCGAGTTTCTTGAACTCAGGATGGTTCTGGCCTGGATCAAAGGTTATCGGTTTCGCAGCTGCTTTTTCGAGCGGCTTGCAAGTGCGTTCGGGCCGCAAAAGGTTTTAGTTAGGGTCTTGAGGGTATACAGAAGTGAATGTTCAGACCACGCAAGAATCAGGTACTTTAGGAGGTCACAGGCACGTAAAAACCTGGTGACTTGGAGGTGCGGACGCTGTTTTCGCCTGGGTGTTAGCTGTTCAAGCACATTGTATGTGTACATTTTCTGTGAACGCGCGAGATAGCAAAGGATGCCCCACAGCAACAGACACTGTAACAGCCGATTTTTTGAACTTCACAAAACTACAAAAATCTGAAATATATGACACAGAAGTACACATTACTCCTTTCATTTCGGGCGTTCTAGTGAAAGGCCACAACGGCGGCAAGCAAGCACATAGAACCATGGTTTTTGCAAGGTTCTACGACATGCGCACAAGGGTCAATTTTGTGCGTTTTTGTTTTTTGTTGTTGTGCTGCTTCTGCTGGCAGTTGTTAGTGGTTCGAGCATCATGACGACACACCGCTCGCATAAGCCTTGCGACAGTGCGTCTTGCTATAGAAACGTCAAACATCCTGGTGCAGCATGTTGTGTAGTGGACCAAAATCGATGTAGTACATGGTCGTAACCAAGCCGCCCCCCCCCCCCCCCCCGCTGCCCTTTAGGAGACCCCCGGAACCCAACAGCATGGCACTGCCAGTGGGCCCGGTCATTGAGCGTCAACGACCCAGCGCTGCGCCACATGAAGCCCGAGGAAAGCCCAAGGAACGCTGCGCAAGCTACTTCAAGCTACCAGCTCAAGCTTTGAATGTTGCATGGAGCAGTCATGTCGTGGTGCCGGGGGCCGACGTCAATCGAAAGTACACATATGACTCATATGACATATGGAGCATAACAGCTCGCCGCACGTGCGCTGCCAGTGAAGGAGGCACGGTGTCCATTTTGACTACGCGGGCTCTGCGTCCGCAGACAACAAGATCTGCAGGTTCGAAATGATGAGCTGTTGATGCCCCGGGTCAGTGTCTCGCTTCAGCACATTCAGCAGTGAGATGGCCCATTGTTGCCGCTCACCTCTACTTAGGGAGCGCAAAAAGTATCTCAGCTGCTCCATGGCCTCCGACTTCCATGCCCACTTGCTTTCTGACAGTTGCAATGACTCCAATAACCCAAGCATAGAAGATGCCACTGCCTTCTGTATGCACAGCTTGCCATCTGGCACGCAGATGTGCAAAGCTTGGAAAGCAGCCAATGACACAACGCGATCCTCGCCATGACAATGTCCAAGGAGGTCTCGAATCAACATGTCGGTGTCGGTGTCAATTGCCGGGAAATCTGTTGATGCAGCGCTACAAAGCGAAATCATCCAAGATTGGCCTCAGTGTCGTTGGCACAGTACTGAAGCGGGTACGCCAGAAATCTATGAAGCACAAACGCGAGCTAACCAACCAAGAAAATTAGGAAACACTGTTGAGCTGTCCAATCCAAGAAACAATCGAACACCTTGATGCGCTTGTCATCACCGCAACACTGTTCTCGCACGCAACGGCTCGCAACTCGAAAAGGGGGTTCCTTGCACATTTCAGACGGAGCGGGCGCATTTGCAATCAATTACGGTTCGCAAACGTATTGAACTCCAAGCGGATGCACTGACAAACAATTGACCTGAATGCCGGAGGGAGGAACTTTCATTCAAACACGTACAGCCCCACAGCAGTTGTACAGTTGGACATGGAACGAGTAAGGCTGGGCTGGCAAGGATGAGGCCGTTGCACCATATCCCTCCTGTGGCATGACTGAACTACTCTGAGATTCTGCCGGGGAGTTGGCGACCGCCCGCAACACTCCGCGGGCAAGGTCTGCGAACTCCACCACGGTTGCAGGCCTCAACCACAAACATATGGCGAGCCCTATGCTGCTGATTTCAGCTTCTGTGATTGTAAATACGCAGGGTTCATCCAGTCATAAGCCCGCCTGCTCAGAGATCCGAGCTCCGCGATGTGCTGGAAGAGAACCTGCAATTGAATACGCAAGCTGAGAAAACTTGAGAGACCCCTGCGGTATTGTGCGGCGGGAGCTGTTTGTTGCTGGAAAGATCGGAGTGGGGTTGCTACACTTGAGCGCACACTCTTGTTTGCCGCGGACCATGCCGTGGCCGCGTGAGAAACGGTTCGAAGGTATTCCGAGAGGACCCCAGTTGGCCATCGGGTCTTGGTCTTTGCTGGGCCCCCTCCCCAGAGTCATCTGAGCATGGGTTGGGCCCCTCCCGGTAACCCAGCATTGGGTGGGGGTTAAGGCTAGTAGCTTGTGGAGCCTTTACTTCAGCAAATGGACTGGGGCCGGCAACCGCATAGCAGGTATCCAAGAACAGCTGACACCTGTAATGGCATGGTCACCAGACAGTCCCAAAAGACACCAACCGAACCGACGACAACGTTTAAGAAACGCAATTTGTAGACTATGCATTCCTGACGCACTGGCCAGGTCAAACCATGCTCAGCTCAAGCTCAAGCTGCAAACGCCTGCAGAAACGCTGTCGGCGAGTCACAACACAAACTGCCTGGACCCTTCTTTGGAAATAAAATAATACAGTGTCCAGGAACCGTCACACCTGTCACTACAATGGAACAATCTCGATGCCTGCAAAACCAATCAAACAAGCTCCCAAAAAAAGTCTCGAATCAATGCTCGTGTCGGCCGCCTTGGGGCAACGCTTCTGCCTTGAGGTGACGCGCCAGCGCATTATCTCCGGCACCTTGGAGTGTAAAACAAACGCCAAGGAATGTTGGATGGCAACCATCTTTGCTCGCATCAGCCTGCGAACTAAAAGGCACATGCCAACCTGTTCTCGCTTGGCTTCATACGAACATGGAACAGGCTCTGTACTCTTCACCAATTCCACCATCACTTGCACAGTGGCTTCGTTCTGGGCCCCTTTAAAGACCTGCTCCGACGCCCTCGCCCCCGCCCAAAATGTGCTACATGAACCCCAGCCGTGTCGCGGTTCTGCACCCTGCACACTGGCTCGATTGGCGGGATGGACAGTCTTGGAGCCAAGGCGCGGAAAGGTAATCCAGCAGAGTCGGCCTGAAAGCAGAAGTTCCAACAGAGCACAGGCGAGGCAGGGCAACCATCATGATTGTTGCAAACTGAGCACGTAGTAAGTGCTATACTGCTGCACTGTACGGATTTTTTTTCCAGGTCTGGAGCTCGCAGTCGTTGCCAGCTCCATCGTGTTCTATTCAATTTGCTTCAATGGGCCCGCCACTGAGACCTCTGGAATCTACACACCGTAAAGGACATAAAGGCGGACCATGCCAGAACAGAGCGCTCAACGGAGGACAATGAGCCGCTAAATGGCCTTGACTCACCCCACAGCCTGACACAGCCTGACCCTCTGACGTTCTCCTATCCAGTATTGTCTAATGCTGTACCTGCTTTAGTGTGCCCCCCCCCGCCCGAACAGTCGAAGCTGGCTTTTGCTTTCTTGAACAGTCCACGGGCTTATATGATTCAAAAGGGAGGAGTTTAGATGAGTTTAAACGGTACAGCGCGGCCCGCCAATTGACTGTAAAGGCGCGCCCCACGAAATTTTCTTGCGACAGCCGGACGATTTGACTGAATAGAGGATCCCACAACACACCCCCCAACCAGTCGCAGCGTCCTGAAAAGCCCAGCAAACTTGACTTCAAACAGGGGGCCCCCACTAAATCAGGCACAACCGGTACAACACTATAGACTTCAGATGATTGCAGGCAGCACGGGCCAAGATATTCCAATACAGCCAAGGCACCAAAGAGGCGAATGTGGATCGTGCAGGTCAGAACGTGGTGTGGCTGCAGTCGCAAACGCGCCGTCTTGAACATGGACGTGTGCATGTGCTGCTTCGTCTTTTTGCTGGAGATCTTCAGCAAGGACTGCAGCGTGTTTGCAGAACCTAGGTGCTGGGAGACCCCGGCATGTACAGACAATTCTGCCGGCGAAGAATTTAAACAGTAAGATTGTGGAGAAAGCAAAAACGCGTGAAACAACAACACGGCGCCCTAAACTTCAGTGCTGGCCCCTTTTTCGGTCGTCGTGCAGCACCATGAGATAGAACCCAAAGACATAGACATGATTCATGCCTTTCTTGCCCAAATATACAGGAATATGCCCACATGCAGCATTTGTGACTGGCTAAATGCGCTAGCGCTGCAGTTTTCCAAAACCACGATACACCTGACCCCGCGCCGAAACGAAGACAGGCAAGCAAGACCGCATGCAATATTAGGGCCTGGCAGAATGCATTCGAGCAGCGTCCGTTCGTCTATGTCTATTGGGTTGTCTGTGTTTCGTTACAGCATGCAAACAAATCAAAATCAAAAATGGAAATAGATTGGTGTTTTGCGACCAACCACGATCCCACGTGCATCCCGGAGCATGCCACATGCATTCTTCGTCGCCTGAAACATGCATTTGGCAACGGTTTCCCGTTTGTCCTCGTCATGAAGTCGTCGAGTCTCCTTCTTTCTCTGCATAAGGAGGAAGAGCGAGAAGGGTTCTCACACATCTAGCAGCTTTTCGACGTTTTGCAAGAGTTCCGAAAGGGGCCCAAAAACAAAGGGAACATGCCCAAATGCTTTTTTTAAGGCCGGCTGAATGCATTCTCGACGCTGCTTCTTTGCAAAACCACAATAGACCTGAACTCGCGCGGAAAGAACAGAGGCCCCGGGCACAAGAGTCCAAAATAGGAAATGCATTCTTCGCCCGTGCGTAAATGCATTCGGCTCTCTTTTTCCCTTATTGACAGAATGCACAAGGAAAGAATATCATGAATGTGGCAGGCAAGACCAAAGCAAAGACCATACGCATTCTTCAAGCTTCGCCAAAATGCAAATACATTCTTCAAGCGTGCCTGCATGCATTCAGCTCTTTTTCCCTTTGTGCAAGGGCGGAAAGCAAGACCAAAGCAACACCAAATGATTTTTCAAGCCTGCAAAAATGTTTTCGCGCAGCTTCCGCTTTTCCATGTCTATTGGGCTGTCTGTGTTTCGTTACAGTGTGCAAACAGATCAAATTCAAATCCAAAAAAAGAAATAGATCGGTGTTCTGCGACCAACCACAATCCCACATTAAGCCAAGGGCATGCCAAACGCATTTTTCGCTGCCGGCGGGATGCATTTGGCAACGGCTTCTCGTCGTGTTGCATGCCGGTGTGCATTGCCCAAGGCCGCTTACCACAATAGACCTGCCCCTGCGCGGAAAAGACAGAGGCCCCGGATGCAGGACACACCAAAATTAAACGCCCAACGTATCCCAACATGTCAAGCTGCCCAAGATTCGGGCCAAAAGATTTTCAGAGCCCCAGCATGTTAAACTTGAGACGCAGACTTGGGACAAAAGCTTTTGAGCGCCCCAACATGTTCAACAATCCCACACTGAAAATGAATCGAAGAATTCATGAACGAGGACAAATACAGACTTCAACACGGTCAACCATTGCCAAATGCATTTTTCGAGCGACGAAACATGCGTTTGGCATGCCCCGGGATGCACGTGGGATCGTGGTTGGTCGCAAAACACCACTCTACTTCTACTTTTGGATTTTGGTTTTGATCTGTTTACACGCTGCAACGAAACACAGACAACCCAAGTGACGTGGACGACCGGATGCTGTGCGAATGCAACGGGCGAAGAATGAGATGGGGTGCTTGTTGCTTACGATGTCACCCTACGAGCCCGAAGGGAGGGGACATGCCGCAAGCTTATAGGGGCCTCATCAAACCCGACAAGCACAAGGGAGGAGACATACGACAAACCTCTAAGGGATATGCTTTTACTTCTACAGTGTTCTGAAAGTGCCCCCCCCCCCCCCCCCCCCCCCCCCCAAAACTTTTTGTGCTATTTGAGTACACTCGGTCCCAAAAAGAAGGATGCTAGTTGAACACGCTCGGTCCCCAAAACCTTGGTGCTATTTGAGTACGCTCGGTCCTGCAAGCAGAATGCTGGTTGAACACGATCCGTCTTTTCGCACACACAAGGACACAAGGACCAACCCCCATCTGAAACCTTCGAACCTCGCATGCTGGGCCCTTCAATCACGCTATGATTCTTGGACTTTCAGGCCTAACCTCTAAGCGCCCTCACCTTACGAGCACGAAGGGAGGGGACCTGCGACAAACTTCTGAGGCTACCAAGCCCTACGAGCGCGGAGAGAGGGGACATACGACAAACCTCTAAGGAATATGTTGTTGCTTCTACAGTACTCTGAAAGCGCAAACAATAGGAAAAACATAGGAAGGTTTCTGCGCTTGTATAGAACCTCTATGCAGAGCATGCAGAGTTGCAACTCTAAAACGGTTATGAGGGCTTTTGGAAACACCACTGGAGCTCTTCCCGCAAACAGATAAACATTTGCTGAAACCGCCCTCTTTGGGGGGATAGGGTTTAGCATGACAGTTTTGCTTCTACAAAGTTGTAATGCCCAAATGCCTGGAAACCAGTGCGCGCACGCTTTCTCGATGTTTTCCATGGTCCGTGCTTGTGTCGTTGACTGCCAAAAAACAAACACCCGGGGTCCTCGCAGGTCCGCGCCCGGAGCTCTGACGCCCAAAAACCTGTGTGCTGGTAACGTAATCGTGGCCCCGTGTAACCCATCCCCGAAAAGCTCTGACCAAATTGCTCGCGCCGGGTTATGGAGCCACGATTACTTGATCACGTTACCAGCACAGGCTGGCAGCTTTTGACACTGTCTTTTCACACAAAAAGACACCACCCTCTTCTTGGGCGACAAGACCGTGTCACAAACCGCACACAAAGACCTGTGCTGGTAACGTAATCGTGGCCCCATAACCCGGCCCGAGCTATGTGGTCAGAGCGTGTTGCCCTGAAAACGTGTTTCAACCTGTCAAAACACATAGATGTGTCGCCTGCGACCGCTTACGATGTCACCCTACGAGCACGAAGGGAGGGGACATGCGACAAACTTCTAGGGCTCTCACCAAACCCTACGAGCACAAAGGGGGGGGACACACGACAAACCTCTAAAAGATATGTTTTACTTCTACAGTGTTCTGAAAGTGCGGCCCCCACAAACTTGGGCGCAATTTGAGTACGCTCGGTCCTGCAAAGCAGGATGCTAGTTGAACACTCTCGGTCCCTAAAACTTGGGCGCTATTTGAGTACACTCGCTCCCCAAAAGGCAGGATGCTAGTTGAACACGCTCAGTCTTTTTCGCACACACAAGGACCAACCCCCAAGAGACCTTTCTGAAACACGCTGGGCCCTTCAAGCACGTTATGATTCCAGGAATTTCAGGCCTAACCTCTAGGGGCCCTCACCCTACCAGCACGAAGGGAGGGTGCGACAAACTTTTAACTACGAGCACAGAGAGGGGACATACGACAAACCTCTAGGGGATATGCCTTTACTTCGACAGTGTTCTGAAAGTGCAAACGTTAGGAAAACATGGGATGTTTTTTGTGCTTGTATAGAACCTAAGTCGCAGAGCAAGCAGAGTTGCAACTCCAAAACGGCTATGAAGGTTTTTGGAAACACCACAGGAGCTCTTCCCGCACAGAGATAACAGAGATAAACACTTGCTTAAACCACCCTCTTTGAGGGGCATGGGGTTTAGGATTTCTGGGGCATATTCACAACCCTTATAGAGCCGCGATTACGTTACCAGCGCAGGTTTTTGGGATTCATCGTAAGCAACTAGCCCCATCTGCGCCCTGATGACCAAATAGCTCGCGCCACAGCTCCCCCCTCTCCCCCATACAATAACCAACTTGCCAGGAGAAGGTTGCCACGCCGAAGCTCCGAGGCATGACGGTTGTTGCTTCTTTCGAAACCTTTCAAATTCCAAAAATTGCCCGGAAACCAATCCGCGCATGCTTTCTCGATGTTTTCCATGGTCAGTGCTTGTGTCTTCGATTGCCAAAAGAAAAAAACACCCAAAAACCTGTGTGCTGGTAACGTAATTGTGGCCCCATATAACCCATCCCCTAAACGCTCCGACCAAATAGCTCGCTCCGGGGTTATGGAGCCACGATCACGTTACCGGCACAAAAAGAAGCCACACTCTTTTTGTGCGAAGACCTGTGCTGGTAATGTAATGGTGGCTACATAACCCGACGCAAGCTATTTGGTCAGAGCGTGTTGCCCAAAAAAGTGTTTCAACGTGTTGACACACCATAGGTGTTTCCCCTGCGACAATCAGGGCGCAGTTGGGGTGCTAGTTTGTTTTTACGATGTCACCGTCCGAGCAGAAAGGGGAGGGACATGCGACAAGCTGCTAGGGCCCTCACTAAACCCTACGAGCACAAAGGGAGGGGACATACGACAACCCTCTAAGGGACATGCTTTTACTTTCACAGTGTTCTGAAAACGCGGTCCCGCAAACTTGGGTGCTATTTGAGTACCCTCGGATCCAAAAACAGGATGCTAGTTGAACACGATCGGTTCCCAAAACTTGGGTGCTATGTGAGTATGCTCGGTCCTGCAAAGCAGGATGCTAGTTGAACACTCTCGGTCCCTAAAACTTGGGCGCTATTTGAGTACACTCGCTCCCCAAAAGGCAGGATGCTAGTTGAACACGCTCAGTCTTTTTCGCACACGCAAGGACCAACCCCCAAGAGACCTCTCTGAAACACGCTGGGCCCTTCAAGCACGTTATGATTCTAGGAATTTCAGGCCTAACCTCTAGGGGCTCTCACCCTACCAGCACGAAGGGAGGGTGCGACAAACTTTTAACTACGAGCACAGAGAGGGGACATACGACAAACCTCTAGGGGATATGCCTTTACTTCGACAGTGTTCTGAAAGTGCAAACGTTAGGAAAACATGGGATGTTTTTTGCGCTTGTATAGAACCTAGTCGCAGAGCAAGCAGAGTTGCAACTCCAAAACGGCTATGAAGGTTTTTGGAAACACCACAGGAGCTCTCCCCACCAGCACAGAGTTTTGGGTTTCATCCGGACCGTGGGAGACCACGCACCCAAACCGCGTGACACTCACCCGGCCCTAATTGCGCTCATGATCGGACGGAGACGATGGGAGACCAGGGACCCAACCGCATGACACCAATCTAGCCAAGCGCGTGACAGTTTTTTTCTGAGAGAGGGCCCCAAACGGTTCCTGTTTGGGGGAAAATGAAAATCTCACTTGCTTTGGGTACCAGCATAATAAAGCACTACAAGGACTACGAAACACCTCCACAAGAGAAAGACACATGGGGTTGAGGCAAGTTTCAGCAGGGTTCTCATGATCTCTGACTCTAGGCGTGAGGCTGGGGTTCTGTCTGGACCTCTGCATCCACCAGCCAGCGGTGATTGCGATCGTGCACCATGTCAATGTGGGAAAAGTCCATGCCCGGACAGCTTGGGCTGCCGAGCAGCTCGTCAACCTGCATGTCAAGTCGCCTTCACATCAAGCATGATTGACAAAAGGCCACCCATCCTTGAAATCATCGCTCTCCGGGGTGCACGTGGAGCAGCAAGGCGAGTCTGTCAAGCTGCTCGAAGCAGGACTCCCCGGTACTCTCGCAGCCCTTCGCCTCTCTGTCCTAGGGTTTGCCAGTTTGCCAAGAATGGTGCCGAAGGCAATCACTCACATTGGCAATCTGAAGATGATTGCGAGCGGCTGAAAAAGTCCGTGCATCCACGGTTCACAGGGGCTCGCCGCCCCCTTGACATGGAAGCAAGACAGAAACAATGTCGAAAGCGGGCTGCAGAGCGGGCTTGAGAGCGTGGCCTCACCGAAGCTTGAAGAATCGACTGGTATCTCGAGTCGGCCAGACGACCTGGTTTGCGCTTTGCAATCCAGCGTTAGCCGATTAAGCCGCTTCAGCCATCACACTTTGCGAATGCTTAGCACTTTGAAGATGATTGCGAGCGGCTGAAAAAGTCCGTGCATCCACGGTTCGCAGGGGCTCGCCGCCCCCTTGACATGGAAGCAAGACACAAACAATGTCAAAAGCGGGCTGCAGAGCGGGCTTGAGAGCGTGGCCTCACCGAAGCTTGAAGAATCGACTGGTATCTCGAGTCGGCCAGACGACCTGGTTTGCGCTTTGCAATCCAGCGTTAGCCGATTAAGCCATCCCTTTGCGCGAATTCTTTGCGGATGCCAAGCTGCTTTCCGCTGGGAGAACTGCTGGGCGTCTCCCCACCAACACGAGCAGAAACCTTCTCATGCCTTGGGCCTCTGTCAGGGAACAGCGCAGGGCAGGCTGCTTTTGAAACGATCTGCCCTGATTCTGCAGGCCTGTACAGCCATGTTGGCCACACCAAGCCCACAAGGATATCCTGGGCCTGCAACCAATCAATATTTCAACACGGCATGTTGTCCGCGTGGGCAGACGCCCCGCCAAATCGTCCGGTCAAGCTCTTCTTGACAGCCATCGTCCTGCGCAAGGTCTGCCACTTTGGGTGCGCCAACAGCCATAAACGCAGCCATAAATGCAACAGAAGCTGAGCCGATTGCAGCTGGGACTAGGATCTTGTTGCCGTCATCTTCGGCACGCCTGCACTCTGCAGTTTGAGTGCACCAAAAAGGGGCCAAAGATGGAGCGCTGCGGGCACCTCAGCAGCTGGCTGAAGCCTCGGAAGCAGATATTCTGGACTGGCCTCAGGTGGCAGAGGCACAACCACGCAGCACAAATTCAAAGGTCAGTGGCAAACTTAGATCGTGGCATCAACATCACCCACTGACCTCAGCTTTGCCACAAGCTCACTAGCACCCGGTGCCGATGGATGACTGGAGCAGCTCTGACAGAGTCCAATATGTAGAGTTTTTGGCAAGTTTTTGCCTGACGCAGGCCAGGCTAATTGCAAAACTGGGACTTCTTGCGTTGCTGAGATTCCGGCACGTCGGAGACCGGCCCGCCTCTGCCTCTCCCTATGTTCCGGCTATCCACTAGTAAGTGCGTGTGTGAGGAGAAAGTGGTCTGCATCTGAAGAACTCCTGAAAAGGCTGGATGAACATCAGAGGAGTGAGTGCATCCCCATACAAGTTACACCTCACTGACGCGCACTCGCTTCTCGAGCCGGCAATCCCTGCAGATTGGCTAGTTCTAAAGGGCACATCTGCTGCCAGACTTGCCTATGAGGCTCCACCTGTCTATTCACGTACACACACACACACACAGCACACATACCTACAATACTAGGACATCGAGACAGCAAAGTACCGAGACACTGCAACAGACACTAGGGCGTCGAGATACTACGAAACCGGGACCCGCGATGATGGAAACACTGGGATAACATGGGATAGCGGACGAGAGAAGGCAACAGCGGGAGACCGCAGCACAGCCCTGGGACTCGGACGGACCGGAACACCCTGAGGAAACGAGCCTGAAACCCTAGCGTTTTCCTGCCTCCCTCATCCTACCACGCAAATCAACCTGGGACGTTGCCGACGGAGAATGACCACCAGGAAGGCGGCCCCTGGCACCCCTTACTGCCTCTGATGCGCGAGCTCTTTTGGGAAGACTTCTCGCATAGGGCCATAGGACCATAGGAGTCCCCCCAAGTTGCAAGCATTTCTCAGCTGTGAAAGCCTAGGCTTCCAAATTTGAGATTCCACATGAGGTTATCATCACCAACATAGACAACCATGGCGGGACCAAGACCAGTAGTCGTGGTGTCGCAGCACCCCGAACGCGCACTTATTCGCTGCTCTTCCCTCTGCCCACGCCAGTCTGGCCGTTCCTTCCCAGCTGCCGGTTTTCTAGCTGCGCGCCACCGCTGAACTCCTGGCCATCAAGAGTGACACACCCCCAAACCCTGAACCCGAAAGCAAATAAGTTTCCTCTGACTCCCTCAACATGTCGTCTCAATCTTCGAGTGAAGAGGTGTCCCCTGCAGCTGTCGCGCCGTCAAGGTCTTTGACTACCTGGTCAAAGAGAGGCCTTCAGTAGAACCCGAACTGCAGCATTCCTACAATCAAGCCTCCAAGAAGCGTATGTGCCGCAACATACAACCCCCCCCCCCCCCCCCCCCCCCCCCCCCCCCCAAAAAAAAAAAAACCCTCATGAGAGCCCCGACCTCCGACGGCTCAGCTGACCCTGTGATCTGCCAGCTCAACCACCTTGAAGCTTTCTTGCGTCCATCCAGTGTGCAAGTCCTGGCAGGCGTTGAAACAGAACTTGGGATTCAAGGGTTATAGGCGTTACGGTATAGGTTTAGGAGCTTAGGGGCAAGGCTTGTCCACAGTCTACGGATTGCCCAACGGCAGCACATGCAAAAAGCAGGGTGCGCAACTGTCGACGGACAATTCCGCTTGCATCAAACTGTGCGCGGGTCTTGGGCTTGAAGCCGATGAGTGAGCTACAGTAAGATGCCGTAGCATGCAGTAACAGCAGCATTCCGAAAAGATCTGAACAGATCAGTAGCCCTGCCAGATAGGATTCCTTGTCCCTGTCAGGTTCCCGATCATACCTTCGGATCGCCAGACTAGCAGGACTCAAGCCAAAGAATAAAACTGTGCACATCCGCACACTAGGGAGCCTTAAGGCTGCGGCTGGCGGCGAGGGGCATTATCTCCGAGTGTTAAGCCAGCTCAACGTACAGTGGCAGCGTGCCTCGCAGAAGGAGGGCAGCAGCAAAGCACATGTTCTGATGGCATCGTCTTTTCCTTTGAAATCGACATTCGGGGCATTCCCCGCTCTGATCTGTGCTTTTGACACGAGGCCTCGCAATGTGCGAACCCCCCCCTCTACACCTTACGGCGTTACGGTCGAAGCTACCTGTCGTTGCTGTGGGGGGGTGCTGCTACAGAGCAGAACTGCTCTAGTAGCAGAGACCGATATCTGATACCCAGTCTGCTTTTGTGGGTTCTGTCGCTAGCACCACGTTCCTGCAGCTCAAGAATAAGGCTCGCGCAACGCATGGGGCACATCCTCAATATCTCCTGGCAGAGCATGCCGCAACCTGATGCGCGCGAGCTTGTGCTGAGCATGCTGGCACCACTCCTGAGTCCCCTTTGGGCGCAGCGCTGAGCTGCAAAAGCATGGCGACATTATGGCACTGGGATGCTGTGCAGCATGGCGTACTAGGAGTTTGAGGGCGGCTTCCTGCCAAGCACGGAAAAGCACAGGTCAAGAGTCCTGAAGGAATTGCTTGGAGCGCCCACTCCAGGCCTCCCACGAGGCACCCCGTAGAAGACATCTATGGCAACCCTCTGTTGCAAGCGGCAAGGCATGTTCGAAGCAACACAGCACATGAGGCCCCGGCACCCGTGAGGTTGGACGAGGACCTCGCAGTCAAGACATGGCAGGACATATCACTGGCAGAGATGTGGTTCGAATATGAGGGATTGGTCAAAGACACGCGGAGGAGAGTCCCAGCACAACGGCGATGGTCATGCGCGAAGCTCTGCAGGCTTCCCGCTCAAAACTGATACAGATCTGCCAAGCATTCGATGTCATCCAGGGAAGATGCAACCTGACAAAGGTCCCTTGGGTGCCCGCAAGAAAGCAGCCATGACAAGGGCCAGCGGACCCCACGGACTCCACGACCTGCGCGACACCAATTATCACCAGACAAGCAGTGAGAGTCATGATATCCTCTAGATTTCGCCCATCTGCGGCAGCACGAAACCTAGACGGCGCATCTGGACAGCGCCGCTGGCGAACTCTCAATCCCGAGGTTGAGGCGTGAACGCATCCGACGCATTGGTCCGACCTGTTCTGGCGTGGCTAAGCTTGAAGCACAGCCGTCTTGTGCTTGTGAGAACAGTCGAGCAGCGAACGAGCTGTTGAAGCGGTGCGGGGCTCTCAATCCAACGTGTTCATGGAAGTTCGTGCTTGGTGCCCAGCCGTGCAAAGCATTTTCTGCCGGGACACCATGATAGCAACACACGGCGACCTCAACTCCTGGTCCACGCAACTCTGTGCAGCTGCGCTACGTCATGCTATGTGGTGTTGCCTTCGCCCGTTTATGGCGCCGCTGTGACAGGTTGCAAATGCTCGGGAGCCCACTGCGGCGCAAGTCTGCCAACTGTGTGTATAGATATTTATATAAATATTTTTGTTCGTGCTACTTCAGGTATCCACGGCTTGATTTTTCTCAGGAGCGACCTGAGTCACCTTAGCACTCTCCCTTTCTGATTTTTGAGCCCCCTTAAATGCGGCCATCCTCCAAGAAAAAACTCACTGCAGAAGACCAAAAACCCCAAATCCTGTAGCTTCCGTAGCCCCCTTATGTTCCCTTGTCCCCGCTCCCCTTCCTTCCGGTTGCCTCGAAATCAAGGGCCCAGATGTCATCAGACTCAAGACTGGAAACCAACATGCCAAGGCTCAAGCTACGGTGTCTTTTGACTCTCTCTTGCTTGGCCGGCTTGGCCAATTAAATTGCTGACCTCTGGTCCTGGCAGATCATCGTCAATAGACTCGGAAGCAGTTGTATTCCAAGGAGAAGGCATGCTGCAAACTTCCCAATGTAGCATTACAAGGATTCAAGGACCTGTAGCTTAATGAGTTCGGGGTAATCTTGTCAGGAAGCAGAGACAGCGAAGCAGTCATTGGCTAGTTTCGCTGCTGAGCTTGAGCTCGTGACCCTGCAAGGAGCATCATCTCAGATCCCGCCTGGATCGCCATAAATCGCCATAAGTCTTCATCAGCCTCAGCAGTCGATGCATGCTGATGTACTTGCTTGCCTGTGCCAGTCTTATGAGCTCTCGCATGTGCCATGGGCAGTGAGCAACCAAGAAGAAGGCAAGAGCAACATGCGCGCTGCGCAGCGCAGTATGGGCAGATGCACGCCGAGCCTTTGCACGCCGAAGCTTTGCCAGAAGTGCTCCAGCCGAAAACTTCGTAAAGCGCACTGTAAGAACAACGCCGGTGCTTTCCCCGACAATGGTCCATCCCGACCTGCAGGCAGGCACTGCGTCTGCCGCGCATACTGTGAAAAGCACCAGGCGACCGCTGGATGTAAGATGGCCTTACGCAGGCATCCCTCAGGTCCCATGGAAAAGTTTTCGAAGGCTTCAATAGCAAGATTGGCGATTGCGCTGGCTTGTGCCAGTACACAAGGCAAGGGCCAGCGCAGATCCACCCAGACCTGTCAATCGTTCAGACGCACACCGCAAAGCCAAAGCGGGTCCTCTCAGGCCCCGACTGCCAGTCAGCCTTTGCTTCATCCGGGCAGTTTGCCCTGCGCCCAAAACTCGAATAAAAGTTTTGACACCGAAGCACTGGCCAAGCGCAGCACGCTGGCAGCAAACTGAGGACAGATCTGAGCAGGACAAAGAAATGCGTTCACGGCAGTCGTCCAGTTCCACGTGTGTTCCAGATCCATCACGCCACAGAGAGCCTTGTGTCCCTCTGCCGGAGCAACGGCTGTCGACGACAGCCATGCCCCGACGCTGCAAGGGGTGCACGGCTCGAATGCGCCCAGGCCATCCAGCTTCATGTCCAGCGGATCATCGATGTCCAACTCACCCAGACGCGTGAAAGTCGATTCATCCACCACCTGCATTGCGTAGAGGAAGCCTGCCAGAGCCAACATCTTACCAGGCAGCCGCAAAAACTGGGATTTGTTTCATGTCTTCGACGCGATCTGTGCACTCCATCGTCGGGACGAGCACAAAACCGTCTCGGACAGGGAGCCCCTTGCAAAACAAAGCACAATAAAGGCAGCATTAAAAACTCACAAGCTGTGTGAAGGTCAGTGAAGGTCTCACCAGTTCATGGGCTTCACTCTGACTGACTCGGTGCATTTCTCCTATGATCAGTCGGAGGTGGCTGAACCAATAGTCGTAATTCGCACACAGAATGTCGCCCTGGCTCACCTGTCAGCATGCTGAACCAGAGACGTGGGTGTGGTGGCCTTGCGCTGGTTTTGTCGCGTGTGCCTAGCTGTTCACGCCCGCGCCCGCATCAAACATCGATTCCTTGCTTAAAGAACTTTGGAAGTGCACGAAGCCGGCATCTTGCAATCGATATTCCGAGGTAGGGCAGCGGCGGCAGCACTTGCGATGACGGATTCAGCGGCCTCACGTCTGAGCAACTTAAAGCTTGCTGGCTACTCCCAGCAGCATGCCATATCAGCAAACCAACAGACACGTCTATGCGTGGCATCCAAGCTGCGTTGCCAAAAAACTCCAGGCTGCAAAGGTACGTCCATCGCCCCGGCATCAAGGTGAAGTTCCTGGGCCTCGGTTTGGCTGTCAAAGGATACGCCCGGAAAGATGTCTGCGAACGTCGATCACCCTCTCTCTGAACCTTTCGGTCCCGAAAGGGCCAGCATCCAGTACTTCTGCGGGCGGGGTGGAACAAGACCATCCACAGTAGAAAACACGTCAGAAGAGACTATGCAAGCGAATACATGCATCCTGAGATTCAAACCGTACCCTGAAACAGCTCTAGGATCAGAAACTGTCCGGGAGGAACCCAAAACCAAAACCGTTCGGGACGAGCCCAAAAAGGCTCGGAAACTGTCCGGGCCCCAAAAGGCTCAGAAACTGTCCGAAACGGGCCCCGGGAACTTGCCGACAAGTTGCTCAAGGGGTTCTTCCATCGCCACTGCAGCCCTGGAAGGACCAGGTGCTGCCGTCGCTGTGGCTCTAGCTGCTGCTGCTGTTGCTGCTGTGGTTGTTGTTGCTGCTGTTGCTGCTGTTGCTGTTGCAGCTGTTGCTGTGCTAGCTGTGGCCGCTGCGGCTGCGGTTCGCACCCACAGAAGAGTGCTCTCAGCAACTGCCCTTAGCCAGATTAAGTCTGCCGAAGCTTGAGTGCGATTGTCTGGATTTCTCTCCCTTGCAACATCAAGCAAGCCAGTGCAGACCAGCGGCACGTGGTCTGTGCTTCGGCACGCCACATAGCTACAGCGAGAGCTCAAATGCCCCGCAGCCGTTGTGAGGATGTTGCAGCACTTCTCCAACGGGTGTGCAAGTTGGTGCTGCCACCAAGAGTCGGCACTGACTGTCCGGCTATTGTGACATTCAGGTACACGCTTTTTTCTGAGAGGCAGCAGGAAGCGTCAGGATACCGGATCAAAAGCGCCGTGCTGCGCAGGTTTTGTTGCGCTGGAGCACGAAAGTAAGGGTCGCGTTTTAGTCTTGGAATCTTGGAGTAGAATACGTTCAGAAGCGAACTGGATCAGTTGCGTTGGTTGGGCAGTCCATCATCTTGCTGCGGATCTCGGAAAGCATACGAAAAAGATACAGAAAGGCAAAAGATCCAAGAGGCCACGCGGCCATCCTGACCACTAAGGCAAGTCACCTGCCCAATCATATATATCTTGCTCATTCGACGGAAGAGCTTGCTCACAAGGACCTGGCTCAGACGCGTGGCATATACAAGGCTCTCACAAAGCGAAGCCAAACTGCAGAGGGGGCCTGATTTACCATGGCCGTTGGCCTAGTGGAGCTCCTCAAACATGGTCGTCCGGATGCCAGTCCTATGCCTACGATGGCAGTCCAGATTTCGTATCCTGGCTAGGGCGTATCCGTTGGAAGGAGGGCTGTTCTCACGGCCAGCCCAGCACCTGAAGCGCCAGCTGAAAATGCACAAAGCAGACTTGAAGGCTTGGAAGCATGTGAAGAGGGCGCACGAAGTGCAAGCAGCCTCTGACTGTAAGGCCCTCTCTCCCTTGACCTCATTGGAACAGCATGGTAGCTTGACACGGTTCGGCCCAGCATTGCCGAGTGTCTTGCCTGTACTCGGAAATCACCTTGACCAGACAGTGTATCGTTGTAGAACCTCCGGGCATGCCCGGATTCAGTGCCCCCAGCGAGTTTCCCGAAGCAGTTTAGGACGTGCAGGCAACCCAACCGAACTCATGACACACGCGACCTCGAACCAACCATTGATACAAACTCTCAGAAGCCACTCCTCCGACTCCTGATCATCCGCAGGGATAAGGACCTTACAGGTATCACAGACCATAGCTCCAAATGCCCCAATAAACCACGCAAACCGAGACACCGGGACGTCATTGCTGCCCGAAGCCATCTCCTCACCCCACCCCCCCCCCAAAAAAAAAAAAGACACCCAAATCACCACTTCGTTGGATCAGCATCAAGGTAAACGAAGAGACGAATGAGCCACAGGCCGCCACAGGAGCCAGCTCCATGAGCACGGCTGGCTCCTGTAACAGCGCCAAGGAAAAACGAGTAAATCGTGCTCAACAAGAAGGCCAAGCGTCCTCACCGAAGACCATCAGTTGTTCCTTGCAAGCAGCACCACACCAAATCCCGAAATGAGGGGAAGCTCCGATGTTTTTTTCAAGTCGAGACACAGCCAACATCCCATCCCAGCGAGTTTCCTGAAGTTCAAACAAGCAAGGAATTCTCAACAAAAAAAGACATAAATAGACACACGTATATATGTATAAAGCTAAACACAGATTCTGGCAAAATATAGACCACCAACTCTAAGTCACTGGCATCATTCTCCAGGAAGTTGTGGCTGTCCTGACAACATGTAACTACAGCTCACAGCATCATGATCGCCTTCCTGCAATACCAACCCTATAAAACACGATCCCCTCCAACATATATACCTTCCACATCCATCTCTCCTCCTCTTCCTCCTTCACCTCATCCTCCATGGTGAGGTTGATCACCTAATGGCCCACATCCAAGAACGACAACAAAAAGTTACTCAAACACGCAAGCAGTGCACACAAGGAGGACAAGTGGCCATGGGCACCGGATCGTGCTCAACCAAGTGAGGTTCGTTAACAGGCTTATACAGGATTCATTCATGTGTTCCCAAGAGATTTAGCTCCTAAGGAGTTAGTTTCCAGGGCTTTGAGGCAGTAACAACCGCACCCTGTGACCCTTGCCTCTAGGATATATTATTAGTACTACGAAGAGAACATAATAAATGCACTTATAAGGAACAAAGTGTACGCATGAAGTGCATGAATTATGTGAACGAAGACAGTGAACGAGAGAACATGGGATAGCCTGCGAGTGTGGGCGTATTGTGTCCAGAGAGTACATTATTACTAGCCCGTATATCTTATGGGGGTTTTGTAAGTGAACGAAGTGAGTGCACGAAAACTCGTCCGCTCGTCCCCAGGGTGTCACCTACAGAAACAAAAAGGAACAGCTTGCATGGCCTTGCCCTTACAGCGGCTCTGAGTCAGGAGCTCCGCGCCCCAGAGACAATGAGGAACGTCATCCCAGTAGTACTCGACAACTTGGCAGTGGCTCTGCATCTACACGGCATTCAACTCCCAAGCTCCCCAAAGGCCCGCACTCACGTCGCCCCAGTCCACCACAATCGACGTGTGCCAGATCCCCTGTGAGAATACATCTACAAGCAAAAACCACGAAACACGAAAGTCACGAGATGACGCGTTCAACCACCGCTCCTTAATGGCAGACCCCAGGAGCCAGGGCGACACTTGTGCTGCCGCTCCAGAAGTCAAATCGTACATGTAGAGCCACACTGGGTAGCTACACCTGGGTCGCGCCATCGCCAAACACTCGAATTGTGAATGACGACTTCGACGCTCGGCGAGTTCACCACGTATATTGTAAATTGTATAAGATATGACTCAATCTGACGTAACACATAAGAGTGTCAAAAACAAACGCCGAACAGACGCCAACAAAGATTGCCCACTCAGGTTCGGGCTCACCCACGAGCTCACCATCATATGCATGAAGGTACCTGAAGGAAGGAGCGCGCTGGCCCATCTTCCACATGTGGCGCGCAGCTGAGGGTCGCACACATCAAGTTCAATGATCAGAGTCAAGATAATGCTTTGAACCTAGCAGATCACAGCGCGTGCACATCCATGCCAGAAGATCCATCGCACTCAAGCGTGAACTTGTCGTACCTCCTTCGGCAACGAGTCGATGACAGCCACCTTCAACCCCGCAGCAGGATGACTCAGAATATAGAACGCCTGGGTTGTTCGTCATGTCACAGCGCCAGGGGGGTGCACAAGCTATCCTGGGTCCATAAACCATAGACTAATAAGTGACTAGACGCGAATAGGGCTTAGCCGTGCGGGTGGACGCAAAATGCCAAAAAACATGCTCTCCAAACTGAACACCCGCCTCTTCAAGGGCATCGCTGCTCTGAGAGTCCTGGTGACACGCAAAGTGCAGCACTTGGGCAACTCTGCTAAGCCTGACTGAGACCTCCAAAGCGTCCAGTGCCCATTGCAGCTGCATTGCAAAAAGCTTCCCCGCTGTATGCCAGCTGGAGCCACATAATGCGCGCAGCAAGGTAGAGTCAAATCCCAAAGCTCCTGTTTCACTCTGGCGCAGGGGCTTTCTGCATTCAGCTTGAGGTGCGGGTTGATCGATATTCTTGTTCCGATGAGCTACCAAAAAAAACCCCTTGCGCCCGCCCTTGCGCGCGCTTGCGCACTTCTTGCGCGCACACCAGGTTTTTGCATACTATCTTATGTTAATTTCTAAACTCTAAACCCTACATATAAACCCAAAACCCTGAACCCTAAACCCTTTCGTCCTCGAGGGCGACCAAACTGGGCAGCTTGAAAAGGGCTTGGGTTGTGGGCTGAAGTCTCAGGCAGGATTTCAGGCTTGAAGCTCGCAGGCGCGGATGTGGTCTTAGGTTTGTGGCAGGCTCCCTGCAGCGCTAGTCTACGCATGGCATCCATTGCAGCACACTACCCTGTGACTTTTGCCTCTAGCATCTGTGCCCATGTCTTTCATGGCGATGCGCGGCTTGAGCAACCCTTGCGCGTTTCTTGCGCCAGATTTGCCGATACAGGACCCCGGTGGGCTATCAAGCCGTACAGATAGGGTTAAGCATCAACCCTAAACCAGGCCGCTGTTGGGTAGGCGGATCCCTCAGCGAGACCATGGCAGGCTCTGCTGAGCTGCAAAGCCTGCAACCGCACCCTTAAGAGGTCGCCAAGCTCAGTCACTGAGTCTGAATCAATACCCGAACCCCAGACAGGCGTGCTTGGTGAACCGCGTTCCTTTCAAAACCAATCGGGTTTACCACGATTCTCATGTAGATGGCTTTGTGTTTGTATAGATACCTTAAACATGCCCCTGCGCGCTCTTGCGCCCGCCCTTGCGCGTTCTTGCGCGCACACCATGTTTGGAAGGCTTTTTCAAGAGTGGTCTTATGAATAAATCGCCTCTGTAGTACTGCGTCAAGAGCAGGGGGTTTAGAATGTCGGGCTCAGGGTTGGAAAAGGGCTAGAGTGCTAGAGTTTCAGGTTCGAGCTCTTTCCAGAGGGACTGTGAGGATGTTCGGTAGCCCACATGATCTCGCTTTGCTTTGCCCTTCCTCTCCAGCCGTGTTGTCCTTTCTATTGCTCAGTTCCTTCCTCTCTCTTCCTATCTCTTTCCTCACTCTTTCCCTCCTCCCTTCCGAGCGAAAGCAGAAAACTTTTTCTGCTTCACTGTTGTGGCAGATCCGCTGAATCTGCCAGGCGACTGCGAAAGGCTGGGGCGCGAGCTGAATGCGAGCTGAAGATTCCACACAGCTCTTTCAAAGCGGGTCTGACACCGTGCAGGAGCTCTTCATTCTCCTCCAGGGTGCGACTGTACAACCAGGTCTTGATGTATTCGAAAACCAACCATGAAGGGGACCAGTACCAAAGTGTACCGGAATCTTTGAAAATCGAAGAACTGTTGGTTGACCGAAACCCTAAGCTCAAGCCCTCAACCGGAAGCTCCAAGTTCCTGAAGGGACGATTGAAAAGCATGAGAGCGCCTTGCGCGATGAGAGGCGCTCTGCTTTGGGAAGCAAGTTGCTTCGACTTCATACCAGCTTCGCGCCGCAATGACGACTGACCACTGCAGCCTACGGCAGCGCACTGCGGCGACTTCATCTGGATGAATCGGATTGGAGTGGCCGATGAAGCGGAAGAATGCTGCAAAGCATGCCCATACCCCGGCAGTGTAGCAGTCATCACACGGCTACCATTCTGAACGGCGGGATTCAGTAGGGCTGCCCAGCAGCATGGCAGTGAGCAGTGCTGGGCAATGGACTGCCATGGCTCTTTGTCCGAATTCGATTCGACTTAGCTGCGCTCCATGCGCTGCCGCCAGAGCTGCGACACACTCTGCATGGAATCGGCCCAGGTCCCGAGGACTGCTGCAAAGCGACAAGCACATGCATGCGCACTTAACGTCTTCCACGTTGCTGCTCGCCAGCCAGCAGAGGATGTTCTTCACGACAGCATGTCGAACATCTTTCCGTTTGGAAACTAAAGCCTGCCCGGAGAAAGTGCACATCACCCACCGCATCTCTCTTCCCACGTCTCCTTCCTCTCGACAATGTCTCTGCAAAGTTTGCACGAAAGCCAGCATGATGCTTGGGCTACGCATCCAGAAAGACTCCAAGTTCGTGAACAGCGAATGCAGGCCTGACAGTACGATGCAGGGCGTAAACCGTTACAATCTCAGATTCGCCTGGTCATGCGGTTCTTCGTATCAATTTTGCACCTGTGCTTGTGCACCTAGGAACTAGAAATCTGGTTGCTCAGCCGCCTGAGCATCAACAATCGGCCGAGCAGCATTGGTGACGAGGCTCCGGCGGAATCTGACGAAGGGCATACAGCCTAAGGTCGGCGAGCATGTCAGGCCTGCAGCACAAAGAGCCACAATCTGAGGGAGGGATGCGTCACGTGCGGTCGGCGGCCTCTCCGGCTGGATCACTGCAATGAGATGTTCAGCAAGGTCCTCTTCCAAAGCTATCAAAATGGGCAGAAGGTCTTCGGGTGACAACTACAATGCTGCCAAGGAACCCTCACTGCAAATACCCGGCTGGCTGTGCGGAGTGCGGTAAAGTCTCTCGCCTGGATGTTCGGTGGCGCAAGCAATGAACGTCTTCTGAATGGCACGCGGAAACTGCTTGCTGCAGCCATCTAGAACTAGAAGCAGCTCAGAACGCTCCGGTATAACAACCCATGAAAGCATCTGCTGTACGAGACACTCTGCTCTTTTTGGCAGATGTATCATGACGTGATGTCCCTCAACGCAACTTCTCATCACGCCCAAACCCGGTATGCTGGCGATAAGCTGGACGACTTGCCGTACATGGAATATATTCTTACGTACCTTCCGCCTGGCCTAGACCCACAGACCTACAATCATGTTGCTTCCCAGTACTTGGCGGTTTCGCTCAAGAATGTTACAATGTTGGGCCTAAGGGGAAACAGGTCGTCTTTGGCAAAATGTAAATCCCTCTTGGGCGCTGGCATCGAGAAAATCGGAAATGAGGTTCCTCATCCTTGGTCAATGTCGACCTATGCCTCACGGCATAGGTCGCGCTTCAAGGTCTAGCAAAGAAGGACTTGCGTCACGCAAGTTCTCCAGGCTTCTCAGGTGATGCACACAAGCTGAGAATGTTGAATTCTGAGTCGAAAACCTCTCCGGCAGCAACTTGCAAATCGCGCATCGGAAGGAAACAGGGTGCCAAGATGCTGCCAAGCAGCCCAGGAAAACACTCCATGTCCTGGGTCTGTGCCTTACAGAGTAGAGCAAATTTTGACCAAAGGCCAAACACAGCATTTGCGTTGAAAAGAAGCTTGCAAACACCCCATTGCCTTGATGGCACTCGACTCGGCCACGTCCTCGCCCGAATCGCTCCTTGATGGTGTCACTGCTACGGGACCACGACCGTTGCATGATCATGTGATTGCATCTGCTCACTTGCTCCGGAAGTTACAATTAAAAGTACTGTCGCTACTATGACCGCTTGGTGAGAGAGGCCCCTGCAGAAGCTCGTCTTCTTCAAGCAGGTCATCATGCGCAACCTCCTGAACAAAGAAAAAGTAGGGAATTCTGCGCCTAGGACAGAAATAATTAGAGAACTCCCGCAGCCGCAGCCCAGTCCTCTGCAGGACATACCGTTGATGGGGTTTCTAGGACATGGGCCGCAGTGACCGAGCATCGTGGAGTGCTTGGCTCCTCCAGCAAATAAACACATCAACATCAACGAATCCCGATTGCCGGCTCCCTACAACAGTGGAGCCCCTCAACCAAACTGCCATTTCGGTGAAATTGATGCTACGAGACGATCCACCGCCTCAGCCACAGCTTCAGAAAGCTGTTCATCAGGAACTCGCCGAGCGAGTAGCGACCTCGGAACATCCCAAAACTGCATCGCAATGACGGAAGTGGCACTGCAAATTGCCTGAGTCCTGAGGTTTCTGGCACATCAGAAACTGCCTCGCCCCAGCAAGCAACATTCTCCACAATCACCTGTCATTGCCATCCTGCTCATGACGTCAATATGCTCGAAACAATTTGAGGCGCGCCTCATCTTGGTCATGTTTCGACGACGTGCAACAGTCCTGACAGGGTGCTGTTTCACTGTTTCCCCACGTCGTCTTGGGACAGACACCAACCGGCCTCGAAGCACACGAGTTTGCTGAAGAACGTTGTCGCAAGCCCCGTCCACTCCTTGCGACGATACGCTTTTTCTCGGCAGGTGAGTGGATTGCCTCTTTCCCGCTATTCAGCCGCGCCACTAGAAACTGCCATGACGACATCACAATCGTGGCAGCGTATACGCCTACTAGGTTGGCTCACGATGCTGTGCGTCAAGGCAACCACCCTAAGTGCTTGTCTGCAACGAAGCACAGCAAACATCTTGGTACAAGGATCATGCATGCAAGCGCCATGTCGAAGCACCATATGAGTACAAAATGTCGCCAGAGCTGCTGAAGCCAGCAGAAAAAGGGCAGGCAAATGAATTAGTAGAGTCATCTCTGTGCTTGGGGCGCTTGGCTTCCACCTTGCAGGCAATCCTGCAAAGAACATGCGACACACACACACACCCACAATACTAGGACGAGACACTAAAACAAACAGACAACCTTGCTCCCAGAGACGCCCGGGCATCCAGACGCTGGGAAACTGAGACCCGCGATGATGGGGACATTGGGATAACGGACGCGGGAAGGTGACAGCGCGAGACCGCAGCAGAGCCCTCGGACGACACCGAGTGTGGGGGGGAGGACACCCATACCGAAAGACACAGGATTTTTGCGGGAAACCGAAACACGTGATGCTTGTATCACCGGGACACACGACGACTAGCAGCACAGCGAGACACCAGAACCGTAACCGGACGTGAACTTCCCAGAGCCTGAAACCCTAACGTTTCCGCATATCCCTCATCCTACCACGAAAATCAACCTGGGACGTTGCAGACGGAACATGACCACCAGGAAGGCGGCCCGTGGCACCCCTTACTGCCTGTGATGCGCAAGCTGGGAACGAAGCGCTTTTGTCTCGCACAGGGCCACATAGTTTTCAGCTGTGAAAGCCACTCTCTTGGAGAGTCGGAGGCTTGCACTAGGCTTCCAAATTTGAGATTCCACATGAGGTTATCATCATCAACATAAACAACCGAACAGCAGCTGGCACGGCGGGACCAGGTACAGTAGTCGTAGCGTCGTAGCCTGAATGCGATCTTATTCGCTGCTCCTCTCTCTGCCCCGCGCCAGTCTGACTGTTCCTTGTCAGCTGCCGGTATTCCAGCAATGCGCCACTGCTGAACTCCTGGCCATCAAGAGTTGCAACCCCCGAGCCCTGAACCGAAAGCACATAAAACCATAACAGGAATCATAAACTGGAAGGGGGCTCTTCCACTAGCGCTCCTTTCTCTGGTATCCTCGGAAGTCTCTCCGTTCCTCTGACTCCCTCAACATGTCGTCTCAATCTTCGAGTGAAGAGGTGTCCCCTTGCAGCTGCCGCGCCATCAAGGTTTTTGATTACTTAGTCGGTACAAGCCAAACTGCAGCATTCCTACAATCAAGGCTCCGGCCTTTCCCCCCAACCCAACCCTTCCCCCCGTGCAGAAGCCACCCCCACCCCCCACCCTGTGGGACCCCACGATCGCTTGGAGCAGCTGCAAACCGATACCGTGGAGGGTATTGCCTCGGCGGCTCCTATTGCCCCCACACCCCCCCCCCCCCCCCCCCCCCCCCCCCCCCCCTGTTTTACAATTAGCTGTCTTACCTTCACGATGCCACGGATGACTCGGAAGCCATTCCGCAGACACAACAGATGACAACAGATGACAACACATGACGCCGACAGGCCTGGAAACGGCCACGTGTCCAGGAGTCCAGCCACCTGTGAAGCGGAGGCATACCGACACATTCTGAGGCATACCGAGGCATACTCATCCAGCACCTTAGAAACTCGTGAGGGTCACACGCGAGTCGCTTCATGCGACAGGCGTGCAGTGCAAGCGCAGTGCGAGCCTTGGCACTGACGATTGCCGCGGTTTGCCACGGGGTGTGCTCGGGTCTGCCGAAGTTGAAGAGCCTGAGTCGACTGAAAGCCTTTCAACCCACGACAAATCACACTTTGCGCCACCAAAAAGCGACAGAACAAAATGATTCGCCCCAGGAGGATTGCGGGCCTCTTTGTGCAGTCTTCATACCCACGAAGAGCAACCTCCTCCAGGTTTTCACTTGAACTGAATAGTCTTGTACACGATTCGCCCGTGCGCTATGGAATCTTGGCAACTGACAGCTCGGCTCGAAGCATTACCTCTGAATCATCTGACGAGTCCTGCAAGCTCATCAGGATCCGGTATCATCAGCCTCAAGGTCCAGCAAACATCACGACAGCGTATGCAACGTTGGAATGTGGACGCTGGCATGAAAGTTCATGGCAGTTCCCTCCCTGTGCAACGCAGCACTTTACATAAAATCTACGTAACGCGCGTCAACTGATGCGATCTGCCTCACGTAGCCGATCCCCACTCCGCGTGCTTCTTCGTCAGACTCCTGGTGCTGGCCTGTCACCCGCACAGTGAGGAAGGGGGGGGGGGCAAGAGGGGGGGAGGTCTTCTGAAAACAACAGCGATTTGAAATCGTGGTGTGAAACGCGAAATCGTGCCAGCTTCACCTTGAAGCCACCCTTCCATTCGTCGTCTGCGGCATAGAGGTCACGAATCTCATTCATCGATGCGAACCTCAGGCGGAGACTCGGCTTTCACAGAAATCCTGAGCGAAGGAGTGAACCCTGAAACAGAGTGCCCCACCTAACAATAGCTGGGGCTGCCAATCGACTTCACAACTGTTATCCTGTTATCCCTTTGCGGCCTGCTGCACGTGGCGGATGCATCACTGTACGCATCCAGCCTTCAGAAAATGGGCAAACAAGGCCGACCGGCAAGAAATGAGGAGCGCGTGGACGCTTGCTACACAGCCTGCTGATGAAACTCATCAACAACTATCTGACTGGCTCGCCTTCGACCCCACTGCAATCGATCGGTGGGGCTGGGCTCACCTTGGACCAGATGTCGATGCTGCATTTCATAATGGAGTTATTGCTGTACATCAGCCTACGCTGTGCTCCAGTTCCAGCTACAATATCCTCCTGCAAAAAACGAAAGATGAGTGATCGAAGCTGCGAAGTTTGACTTTCCACTGGTACGGGTGACGGTAACGCAAGTCAAGGGATTCTGCGCTGGCGCCCAAAGGCGACACCTTTCTGAAATTCGCTTCCCTTTTGCTTTCTCACGATCTGTCCCAACACCTTTGTTTAAGTTTAGTTGACACCCTCGAGACTCTCACCACAAGGCGTCTTATGCAATTTGTGTAGTTCTTATAGGATTCAGGCACTTTTTCCAGGGCCAGGGGTGCAACATGCGGCACGCCTGAGTGCCTAGCACAAGTGCAAAGAGTCATTGGATCTAATCGTCATGACGGACAGAAAACAGCTGATCCTACCTGCTATTACTCGGGCATCTGCGTCGGCAACAGAACGGCGACAATTGTGACCTTGGACAGGGCATGCAATCGGATATTTCAAGCTCGGATGCCGCGGCATGCCGCGGCACCATGCGAGCGATTTCTGCAATGCCATGCACTTAAGGCGGCTGATGCTCCAGGCTGCCCACGTTCTCCCTGCCCTAGGAAGGAAGTCTGCAAGCCATCATCCTGCAGTGGCAAGGGATCGGCGAGCCTGATCTTGTTCGAGTAAACTCCCCCAAAAGGTCTGAGGTCTCCAAGCCTTCAAGAACATCAGCTTTAGCGGCCCGGCACATGCCTGCTCCAGCGACACGCGAAAGGGATCCGACTCCTGCGGTCCTGCACGCCAGTGCCGCAGCGGTCATTTCAAGTCATTTCTGGCGTGCACTCGCTGCTGGATGGCAGTTGCATGGTGGGGCCTCCGACCACGACGAGGGGAGACAGAGCAGCTGCGGAGGCTGAAGCAGTATACTCGGATACTCGGAATGGTAGGAGAGCCTAACCAGCGCACCGAGGAAAGAACTGAAAGAACCGGAAGAACCGCTCGAAAGGGCCTCACTCTGAGCTCGCTGCTCATGTATCGGCGCCCAGGCATGAATTACAGCACCTGAAGGATTCGAATGGTTCGAAGTGAATGGCACATGAAACTCTGCATTTGTGATTGACGTGTGTGACAACGCCTTACGACATCTCCTTCTCCAACGGCACCTCCAAGCCTTTCAGGGCTGCTGGACTCCCGTACAAGTAGAGAGAGAGAGGTTTCCTTGGAGTCGAGCGTTCCCCGAAAAAGCTCTCGCATTTTTGCGACGGCTTGAGAATACTTCGCACTGGCGATTTGGCCAAATTGGCTCCGCAGCACCAGCGCCAGGCTGAGAATTGGCTTTGGGCTTTGGGCGCGGTTATGTGGATGATTGTGGAGGTCTACAACACGCAGCACAAAGACATAGTTGCGAAGCTGCATTGGTAAGTGGAGACTAAGACACGACAACAGTGGCTTGCCTGGCTGGGATCATCACAAGCTGCAGATACTTGAATTCGTATCCCATCCAGGCTAGGGGCTGTCGAGGCTGTCGACCTGGCATCGGTGAAGCTTTGCAGCTGACTTCCAGGCATCTCGTGTCATCCCATCGTGTGACGTTAGTTTGCCATAGCTGCGGCTCAGCAAGGCTCATGCTGAGCAGCGGGCCCATTGGCAAGCCCAGGCTTTGCCGGAGGAGTGAGTGGGGACTCTGGGGACGGGTGCCTCGAGTCGACAGAAGAGCGCAGTCTCAACGGGTCATTGGCGCACTGATTTGACATGATTTGACAATGATCATGTCAACCGATGTCAGCGACGTCAGCTCTCGTCCGGCCAGCATGCAATCAGCATCCGTTGAAACCGAGAGGCTGCCGCAGATGCGTCGCTGAAGTGGCCGGTCTTGCGGTCTCAGCGGTCTCAGGATACTTGCAGGTTCAGCAGTGCATCATGGGGCTACAGTTACAGTTACCAAGGCGTCCGCCGCCCAATGTCTGACAAGTGAAACCGGTGAAGGACAAGAATCAAGAATACGTCCAAGCGGCTCATCCGCCCGGATGCCAAGCAAACTTTGCCCAGGCATGGCCAAATGCTGCCTAAGTTGAGATATCTGGCCACTCTCTGAACTTTGTTGTTGCACTTCCGCAGCCTGTCAGAACAGACATCGCCCTGTCACTGAAGACGCCTCGGCGGGAAGGCGTCGAACCAGCTGCCTGGACACAGACATCCGGCAGGGATCTTGAGTGCCTTTGGCCATGCAATCTGCCAAGGCCCAAACTCGTCCAGTCCAGCCGCGAGGAAAAACCGCTCTGTGCCATCATTGTCGTCAGCTGCAGCACGGCCACGATAGATCAGACAGTGCCAACAACAATCACTTTCACGTAACTGGTGAGTGCATGAGGTTGGCACGATGTGCACGTCATGCTGCCAGTCCTGTCTCGTCCAGCCGTCGGATGGTTGGCACCTGACGTTGCATGCAGAGAAACAGCGAGCACAAACTTTGCTCGGCCAGCCCGCCTCAACCCAATCACATTCCTCATCCAACGGCCAGGACCTTCCATGTCTGCTACGGCTACGCGCCTCCCATTCTCAACACGACAGACAACCAGGTATGGCTACGCCTGTACTGCAGATCGTAGTGGCAGCTTGACGCTTGCAAAGACCCAAGAAATCTTCAGCATCCTCTGGGTTTTCACTTGGGCAACCCCTGGTGAGCAGGCAGCGACCGACTTTGCAAAGATGCAAGGTCTGTCCATGGTTTCGCAACACAAGTGGCTCACGTCAACTTGCTGAACTGCTTTTGAAAGCAACAAAAGCTCAGCTCTCCGAGAAGCCTCGGCCCAGGTCCTGGCTGTCGAAATGTTTGTTGTGGCCTTCGGTGCTCGTGTTCCTTTTTCTCAGGGTTGCTCTTCCAACTTCGAATCCGAAACCGTAACAATATCCTTCTACAAAAAGCAGGTAAAAGCAAAAGGGAAAACGTGAATGCATGCCGTCTTTAAAGTTGTGTTCGCTGTTTCTTCGTGCTGCCTTCTTTACTGCTCCTGCACATGATTGACAACTTCGTATGCGAAACATTACAAACTCAAAAGCAGCAAAACCATTCCAAAAGCGTGCTGCTCACGGCTTGTTGACTTGTGCCTTGTCTTTATGGCTCCTCGGGTGGGTGTGCCTGATTTATCTTTGAAACTGCAGAACATGCACTGCGCTCCCAACCTGCCAGGAACCTAAAGTGAATGGGCGTACTTGAAGTTCAGCTGTATCTCATAAAAGCACATTTACAGAAATCTACAACATCATACAGAATTACGGTCAAACTGCCGCATCACGCACACGAGATTGTCTCAAGGCAACATCATGCGAGCACGTTGGGGCCCAGACTTCCCTTCAACAGCAGCACCGCCTGAGGTGCGACGGCGACGGGATCGACAGCGAAATGGGACTCACGTGATGCCTTGAATCTATCACTCAGGCTTTGACACGTGGACCTCCTCCTCCTGCTCGTGGTGCTTCTCGCAGCAGCACCATGATAGCCAGCCGCAGGGGGTGTATGGGTACCAGCTGACAGGCGAGAACCAAGCCACCTGGACCAAAACATTGCGGGACTCTGGAACTCTACAGCGCACCTGCTAAGTCCCAAACAGACTTCTTGAGATCGTCCACCTGCAGCTTGAAACGACTTTAAAAGCACAAGCCTTCAAACCACGCAGAGTCTGGCAGGTCTGGAGGCCTTTGTCTCGCAGAAGTCCTGCAGAGCTTTGGCCTGCACGTGGCATGGGCAAACGTGGGCAACCTGAAGAATTCAGCGTCTCGTAGGCGACGGGCCTGTGCTACTCGCCTCTCGAGTGCCGCCACTCGCCGCTCCAGGTCGTCCATCTTGCTCATGGCGCCAAGTGGAAAGCAGCAAGTTTATGCTTGGATCTTCTAGCTGCCATGTACGCTTCTACGCCTGCCCCGACTAGCCTAACTAGCCGATGGGGACGCTTCCTTTTGCATCATGCCATGGTTGCATTCGATCCGAGGGAGCACGGATCTCCAAGGGAATGTTCGGACAGCTGGTCCCACAGAAGCACAGAAGTCTCGAGCGCTCAGCTGCATGAAGTTGACTCAGGGCCTCTTCTGAGCCTGGACGCTGTCCTAGAAAGCGCTGTAGGGTTTAGGGGTGTGTGTTCAGATCCAATGTGTGCACACCATGAAGCTCGCCGTGAAAACATCCCGCAAGCTTTTGCTGATGCCACTTTGCCGGTCGTGAGCTGAAGTGGCTGGCCGGGGCAGCTGCCTCGAAGCAACGGCTTGGGGATGAGGGATTTGGGGCTTGGGAGACTCTTGACTCCCCGAAAGCCATAACACAAAGTGGTTCACCGTTTGAAGCTTTGAACTCTGAGTAGGATGTACGGAGGTGCATGATTCGAGCGGCGGTATATGCTATGCAGAAACAGCAGCATGACATTGCATGTAAGGTATCATTTGAACACATTCCTTTGCTCTTTTTCAACGGTGAAAAAACTCCGCACTGCAGTCCGCAAAGCTCACTTGTGCGCTTGCCTCTCAAACTTCGCAACAACGCAAACTTCGCAACAACATGAAACGAGCCAAAAATTCACGGCTGTTTATGCTTGCTCTTGGCTTTCGAAATGTTTGTTGTGGCCTTTGGAGCGGTGCTCGTGTTCCTTTTTCTCACGGTTGCTCTTCCAACTTCGAATCCGAAACCATAACAATATCCTTCTACAAAAAGCAGGTAAAAGCAAAAGGGCAAAACGTGAATACATGCCTTGTTTAACTTGTGTTTGTTGTTTCTCCGTGCTGCCTTCTTTACTGCTCCTGAAAATGTTTGACAACTTCGTATGCGAAACAGCTTAAGCACATTACAAACTCAAAAGCAGCAAAACCATTCCAAAAGCGTGCTGCTCACGGCTTGTTGACTTGTGCCTTGTCTTTATGGCTCCTCGGGTGGGTGTGCCTGATTTATCTTTGAAACTGCAAAACATGCACTGCGCTCCCAACCTGCCAGGAACCTAAAGTGAATGGGCGTACTTGAAGTGTAGCTGTATCTCATAAAACCACATTTACAGGAAATCTACAACATCATACAGAATTATGGTCAAACTGCCCCATCACGCACACGAGATTGTCTCAAGGCAACATCATGCGAGCACGTTGGGGCCCAGACTTCCCTGCAACAGCAGCACCGCCTGAGGTGCGACGGCGACGGGATCGACAGCGAAATGGGACTCACGTGATGCCTTGAATCTATCTCTAAGAGATACTCTGTGGATTGTAGGGACAAGGCCCTCTGAACTCGATGCCTTCACACGGCCGACTCCCGGAGCAGCAAAGCTGACCTGCACAATGGACACCAGAATAGTCACCGGCATATGATACATCTTCTAAGACGACAGTATACATCTTATGCATGTTATACATCTTCTGTTGGAGGAAACTGGCACGGTCTGCATGTGCCCCCATGCTTGCCGGACAAGAACATGGATGATTTCTTGCCACGAATAGTGGAAAGGAGCATGACAACTTCGACAATGTGGTTTCCATTGGTTTCCATTGTGCTACTGACATGACACTGAGGCGGAGAGGGTGTCACATGCGCTTTGGGGATGGGATCTTTTATGACCGCACACAGGTCGTCCCGAAAGCTTCACACGCCATGCTCGCACGGGAACTTTGATAACACGAGCGAGACGGCAAGCATGATCCAAATGGCTGTACATCCACAATGCAAAGAGTGAGTCTGCTCCATGAATCACCACGAAAGCTACTCAATCAAATCCGATCACTGATCACTTGCCAAAAAATGGAAGACTGAACAAGCAGCAGCTTCCACTTCCTTCCATCGCGCCCACTCTCTCCTGCAAATCAAGTCTGCAACCCCCGCACTTGATCTTCAAACACAGCTCTCAAACAATTGTCGCGCGGGAAGCTCCTCTATTTGCTCGCGCCATGCAGCATCAGCAGCCTCCTCTGCAAAAAAAATCTGAAACGCGGAGACGATATTTTGGAAGTTTTGGCCCCAGGTCTTGATGTGGGAATTCAGGCTCATGGCATGCATGGCCCTGTCAAAAAGAACGTTCTACCTGCAGTGTGTCCCCTCTGGGAGCTGCACCCCCGACTGCCGAGGCGGCACGAGCAACATATGTCTTCACATGCCGGCCTCTGAGAACTTAACACCCCAAATCAATCTACAACCCGAAGACACGCGCTCCCAAACCCAAAGCCGAAGCTTTCAGCAAGAACCCCCCTATCATCATGAAGCACAGCTCACAAAGACTAGCAAAACAAAAACGTCCCGCGACGACCTCCTCGCGCTGCAGCGCAAGCTCCGTCATGGCTCGCAGCTCGTCGCGGAAGCGTGATGCATCAGCTTGCGCTCGAAGTAGCTCCTGACATCAAACGGACCCTGTGAGGTATTTGTTCAGCTTTGGAACCATTTGGTTTGTATTCCTGATTTCTGAGAAGAAAGGCTTAGGGGTTAATCTCCTCACGCTGAAGCTCTGCCTGCCAGTGCTCTCCAGCAGCGCGGCTTTGCTGCAGTTCCTGCTGCGCCTCTTCATCTTTCAATTGCCAAACTTCGAAAATACAGTGATACAGGTTGTGGGAGGCTCTGATCAATAGGCTTTGGACAGCGTAAAGATTCCGATGCGTTCCTTTCTGGACCACGTCTGCCTGCTTGGCCTGCTCGGCAACTTCGTGCCCCCACAAGCGTTGTTCAACTTCAACCCGCAAACCTCTAACCACCCCACATATGCCATGCAAACAGCATCCACGTGGAAGCCCATAGGAAGTTGTACCTCCCAGCGGTGAAGCTCCAGTTCTCTACCCTCCTTTTACAAGAGATAAAAGTTACGTGGATGTGTGTGGGTTCAAACAAGCATTAACACATGTCCTTGAATAAGCCACCCCGTTGCAAGGTATTATCTTGATAGGGCCCCAAGAATCTAGAGTTCAAGGTCCCGAACACTACAGCTGAGCCGAGCAACAGAGGCTGCCAGAACAGCTGTCCGCAAAGGGCGGCGAAGAGATACCTCAAGGATGCAGGGAGCAAAGGGAAGTTTGGCGGCGCAGCCGCGCATTCCTCCGGCACCGGCAGGCTGCCGGTTGCTATGACAGTCGTATCCGTTGCGCAGTGCACTTCATGCCATGTCGCGTGCATTGAATACCAGCCACCTGGTAACTTCTGTGTACATCTCGTGTTTCTCACGTTATGGAAATTGTGTGTGCAGCAAAAGGTATACCTCTTTTCGGGTACACAGGATACGTAGTGTTCGAGCTTCACATTTTGCAAAACAAGGCCACGTTGCAAGGCCACGATTCAATGTTTTCAAGCCCTTGAGCTGAAGCTCGCGGAGGCAGCAGACTTTAGTTTAAGGCTGCAAGCTTGCGGGAGCAGACCTGTGCTCAGAAAAAACAACAGCATTGCTCACAATTTTCTACTTACTATTAATTACTACTACTACTACTACTACTACTACTACTACTACTACTACTACTACTACTACTACTACTACTACTACTACTACTACTACTACTGCTACTGCTACTGCTACTGCTACTGCTACTGCTACTGCTACTGCTACTGCTACTGCTACTGCTACTGCTACTGCTACTGCTGCTGCTGCTGCTGCTACTGCTACTGCTTCTCCTACTACTTCTAAACGACAACTACGGCTGGCACTGCTGCAGCTCCATTCTTACTATTGCGCTTCAAATCTGGACACATCGTCGTCAGAAGAATCCTCACCCAGGGATGGCAGGGATGGCAGGGATGGACACCACCTGGTCAGGTGAACCTGCGGCGAGAAAAGCATGTGTTTGTTGTCAGCGACGGGGCGCAACAGCGGACAGTGTTGGTTTTGGAGGTTTAAAGGTCAGGTATTGGAGCACGTCAAAGAGTCGGGTCAACAGTTTCGATTGCACAAACTGTAAGGCCGGTGTCCTTCGCCAAAGTTGAAGTTTCTGGAAACCTGTTGCCCGAAGTCACAACTACTTGTTGGGACCAACTACTTGTGCTCGACATTATGGCTCGAACCTCAACTGCCAAAATTCCTTGTTGAAGACTGTGCCGTCTGTCCGTTGTGATAATCGTCTGCACTCAAAAGACGTGATGAAGCAAACTCCAATCAACATCCGGTATTGGATCCGCACAATGTTGTTACCTTTTGCACATTTTGTTTCTACATTTACATAATATGTAACCTTGTATTCTAAGGCTTCTTTGTTTGTGTCTCTTTTCTTTGCTATCTCCCCATTCTGCTGCCGGAGATAGCAAGAGACCATCTGATCATGCTGCAACTATCTTCTTCCATCTCTTTGCTGCGTCGTTCATCTTTCCGCTCCGAAAGCACATCTTGAGACGGAGAAAGACATGAGCTCAGATCCAGACACACGAAAAGCCGAGATGATTAATCCATCTCATCCATTTACCCCCGTGTAACGAACCAAGGTGGTCCCTGCCTCGAGGCGATCCTGCAGCACCCGGTCGCCACAGTGTGGGCATGGAACAGAGTCCTGGAGCAAAAGGTGCATGTAATCCATCGCGACGTGCTGGTGAAGTGACTGATGCTGCGCTGTAGTGGAGCGGTGTCATCTTGGAAAGTTTGCTTCTTAAGCTTAGGATTGACACTCAAACCAAGCTTTCCAAATTGCTTTGGGAGTGGGCGTTGTTTGACCCGGTGACTTTGTCTGCTGTCCTACCCGTCCTACCCACACGTGAGAAGCAGCGGGCCTCCAGTAACAGTTCCATGTCAGTAGCCATGGCGAGACGGGGGCTTCGAAGCTTGCAACACTGCAACACCTACTGATCCGAGCCGATATGCTCATTCCATGGATTTCTGGTATGCTTGGGATCCGCGGAGGGGTTCAATTAACGACCGTCATGCATCACGTCAATGGCAAGCAGCGGAACTTCACCCCACACGAAAAGCTTGATAAAGTTCCATGGCAGGAGGAACCTCGGAAACTCAGGAAACACGGTGTCAAGATACAAAGTGCATTCGAAAATCCGATGCAGCATGTTTGTCCAACTACAGTGAGCTTCTCGGCAAGTATCGAAGTTCTTGCGTCAGCAGGTGCAGCCCTAGTCATACGTAGGTCTGCAGGCTGCAGGGCTCCTCTCTTCACGCGAGCATGATCTGTTCTCAGTTAGTCCCGATCCTAGGTGCCTGCCGGAGCCGCCGAAGCCCTGAAACCTTAAAGATACCCTTGCGCTTCTGTTTGTTTATTGGGTTGAAGGCTAGGCGCCTCTGGCCCAGAGCTTCTTAAGCCCTGCATCTCAACCTGCCGCCGCCTGAACCCCTTGATCCCATAATCTCACCCAGTTACCGAGACCCCAGACCTATAAAGCCTGCCTAGAAAACCCCTGAGAAGCCCTCTAGGGCCCCTTGAAGCAGAAGATAGATAACCCCCCCCCCCCTTCGCCCCCCCCCAAAAAAAGCAAATATGTAAAATAGAAACAACAAGAAATTCTGTGGGTCCCTCGCCTGGCATCGGCCCGGGCTCCGTGGAGCTCGGGGAGCTTGGGGAGCTGCAGCCATCTGGCGGACTTTTGAGGGGCTTTGCAGTGCGGGGTTTAGGGTTTGGGGTTTGGGGTTTGGGGTTTAGGGTTTAGGGTTAGGGAGGGTTTAGGGTAATTTGGGGGTTACAGGGTTTTGAGCTCCGCGTTTGTTGAAGTTTCATGCTTGCCTCAAGGCCCAGGGCACTTAGTTAGTAGGTTATAAAGATTGTAAAGAAGGTAGGGCTGCTCCTAGGATAACCCCAACTCCAAATGCGTATGAACCCCCCAACCCTGAACCCTAATTAGTCACTAAACCTGCGTACTAAGCTCCCAGTTGTTTGGTTGACACCCTCGAGACTCTCACCACAAGGCGTCTTATGCAATTTGTGTAGTTCTTATAGGATTCAGGCACTTTTTCCAGGGCCAGGGGTGCAACATGCGGCACGCCTGAGTGCCTAGCACAAGTGCAAAGAGTCATTGGATCTAATCGTCATGACGGACAGAAAACAGCTGATCCTACCTGCTATTGCTCGGGCATCTGCGTCGGCAACAGAACGGCGACAATTGTGACCTTGGAGCAATCGAATTTTTCAAGCTCGGATGCCGCGGCATGCCGCGGCACCATGCGAGCGCCTACTGCAATGCCATGCACTTAAGGCGGCTGATGCTCCAGGCTGCCCACGTTCTCCCTGCCCTAGGAAGTCTGCAAGCCATCATCCTGCAGTGGCAAGGGATCGGCGAGCCTGATCTCGAGTAAACTCCCCCAAAAGCTCTGAGGTCTCCAAGCCTTCAAGAACATCAGCTTTAGCGGCCCGGCACCAAACTGCTCCAGCGACACGCGAAAGGGATCCGACTCCTGCGGTCCTGCCAGTGCCGCAGCGGTCATTTCTGGCGTGCACGCGCTGCTGGATGGCAGTTGCATGGTGGGGCCGCCGACCACGACGAGAATCGGGAGAAGCAGCTGCGGAGGCTGAAGCATACTCGGAATGGTAGGAGAGCCTAACCAGCGCACCGAGGAAAGAACCGGAAGAACCTCTCGAAAGGGCCTCACTCTGAGCTGGCTGCTCATGTATCGGCGCCCAGGCATGAACTACAGCACCTGAAGGATTCGAATGGTTCGAAGTGAATGGCACATGAAACTCTGCATGTGTGATTGACGTGTGTGACAACGCCTTACGACATCTCCTTCTCCAATGGCACCTCCAAGCCTTTCAGGGCTGCTGGACTCTCGTACAAGTAGAGAGAGAGAGGTTTCCTTGGAGTCGAGCGTTCCCCGAAAAAGCTCTCGCATTTTTGCGACGGCTTGAGAATACTTCGCACTGGCGATTTGGCCAAATTGGCTCCGCAGCACCAGCGCCAGGCTGAGAATTGGCTTTGGGCTTTGGGCGCGGTTATGCGGATGATTGTGGAGGTCTACAACACGCAGCACAAAGACATAGTTGCGAAGCTGCATTGGTAAGTGGAGACCAAGACACGACAACAGTGGCTTGCCTGGCTGGGATCATCACAAGCTGCAGATACTTGAATTCGTATCCCATCCAGGCTAGGGGCTGTCGAGGCTGTCGACCTGGCATCGGTGAAGCTTTGCAGCTGACTTCCAGGCATCTCGTGTCATCCCATCGTGTGACGTTAGTTTGCCATAGCAGCTATAGCTGCAGCTCAGCAAGGCTGAGTCATGCTGAGCAGCGGGCCCATTGGACGGCAAGCCCAGGCTTTGCCGGAGGAGTGGGGACGGGTGCCTCGAGTCGACAGAAGAGCGCAGTCTCAACGGGTCATTGGCGCACTGATTTGACATGATTTGACAATGATCATGTAAGGCAACCGATGTCAGCGACGTCAGCTCTCGTCCGGCCAGCATGCAATCCGCATCCGTTGAAACCGAGAGGCTGCCGCAGATGCGTCGCTGAAGTGGCCTGTCTTGTGGTCTCAGGCGGTCTCAGGATACTTGCAGGTTCAGCAGTGCATCATGGGGCTACAGTTACAGTTACCAAGGCGTCCGCCGCCCAATGTCTGACAAGTGAAACCGGTGAAGGACAAGAATCAAGAATACGTCCAAGCGGCTCATCCGCCCGGATGCCAAGCAAACTTTGCCCAGGCACGGCCAAATGCTGCCTAAGTTGAGATATCTGGCCACTCTCTGAACTTTGTTGTTGCACTGCCGCAGCCTGTCAGAACAGACATCGCCCTGTCACTGAAGACGCCTCGGCGGGAAGGCGTCGAACCAGCTGCCTGGACACAGGCATCCGGCAGGGATCTTGAGTGCTGCAGCACGGCCACGATACATCAGACAGTGCCAACAAACAATCACTTTCACGTAACTGGTGAGTGCATGAGTTTGGCACAATGTGCAGGTCATGCTGCCAGTCCTGTCTCGTCCAGCCGTCGGATGGTTGGCACCTAACGTTGCATGCAGACAAACAGCGAGCTCAAACTTTGCTCGGCCAGCCCGCCTCAACCCAATCACATTCCTCATCCAACGGCCAGGACCTTCCATGTCTGCTACGGCTACGCGCCTCCCATTCTCAACACGACAACCAGGTATGGCTACGCCTGTACTGCAGATCGTAGTGGCAGCTCCACGCTTGCAAAGACCCAAGAAATCTTCAGCATCCTCTGGGTTTTCACTTGGGCAACCCCCTGGTGAGCAGGCAGCGACCGACTTTGCAAAGATGCAAGGTCTGTCCATGGTTTCGCAACACAAGTGGCTCACGTCAACTTGCTGAACTGTTTTTGAAAGCAACAAAAGCTCAGCTAGTTCCCGTGCAAACTTCGCAACAACATGAAACGAGCCAAAAACTCACGGCTGTTTATGCTTGCTCCTGGCTTTCGAAATGTTGTGGCCTTTGGAGCGGTGCTCGTGTTCGTTTTTCTCACGGTTGCTCTTCCAACTTCGAATCCGAAACCATAACAATATCCTTCTACAAGAAGCAGGTAAAAGCAAAAGGGCAAAACGTGAATACATGCCTTGTTTAACTTGTGTTTGTTGTTTCTCCGTGCTGCCTTCTTTACTGCTCCTGCACATGTTTGACAACTTCGTATGCGAAACAGCTTAAGCACATTACAAACTCAAAAGCAGCAAAACCATTCCCAAAGCATGCTGCTCACGGCTTGTTGACTTGTGCCTTGTCTTTATGGCTCCTCTGGTGGGTGTGCCTGATTTATCTTTGAAACTGCAGAACATGCACTGCGCTCCCAACCTGCCAGGAACCTAAAGTGAATGGGCGTACTTGAAGTTCAGCTGTATCTCATAAAAGCACATTTACAGAAATCTACAACATCATACAGAATTACGGTCAAACTGCCGCATCACGCACACGAGATTGTCTCAAGGCAACATCATGCGAGCACGTTGGGGCCCAGACTTCCCTTCAACAGCAGCACCGCCTGAGGTGCGACGGCGACGGGATCGACAGCGAAATGGGACTCACGTGATGCCTTGAATCTATCACTCAGGCTTTGACACGTGGACCTCCTCCTCCTGCTCGTGGTGCTTCTCGCAGCAGCACCATGATAGCCAGCCGCAGGGGGTGTATGGGTACCAGCTGACAGGCGAGAACCAAGCCACCTGGACCAAAACATTGCGGGACTCTGGAACTCTACAGCGCACCTGCTAAGTCCCAAACAGACTTCTTGAGATCGTCCACCTGCAGCTTGAAACGACTTTAAAAGCACAAGCCTTCAAACCACGCAGAGTCTGGCAGGTCTGGAGGCCTTTGTCTCGCAGAAGTCCTGCAGAGCTTTGGCCTGCACGTGGCATGGGCAAACGTGGGCAACCTGAAGAATTCAGCGTCTCGTAGGCGACGGGCCTGTGCTACTCGCCTCTCGAGTGCCGCCACTCGCCGCTCCAGGTCGTCCATCTTGCTCATGGCGCCAAGTGGAAAGCAGCAAGTTTATGCTTGGATCTTCTAGCTGCCATGTACGCTGCTACGCCTGCCCCGACTAGCCTAACTAGCCGATGGGGACGCTTCCTTCTGCATCATGCCATGGTTGCATTCGATCCGAGGGAGCACGGATCTCCAAGGGAATGTTCGGACAGCTGGTCCCACAGAAGCACAGAAGTCTCGAGCGCTCAGCTGCATGAAGTTGACTCAAGGCCTCTTCTGAGCCTGGACGCTGTCCTAGAAAGCGCTGTAGGCTCTAGGGGTGTGTGTTCGGATCCAATGTGTGCACACCATGAACCTCGCCGTGAAAACATCCCGCAAGCTTTTGCTGATGCCACTTTGCCGGTCGTGAGTTGAAGTGGCTGGCCGGGGCAGCTGCCTCGAAGCAACGGCTTGGGGATGAGGGATTTGGGGCTTGGGAGACTCTTGACTCCCCGAAAGCCATAACACAAAGTGGTTCAGCGTTTGAAGCTTTGAACTCTGAGTAGGATGTACGGAGGTGCATGATTCGAGCGGCGGTATATGCTATGCAGAAACAGCAGCATGACATTGCATGTAAGGTATCATTTCAACACATTCCTTGGCTCTTTTTCAACGGTGAAAAAACTCCGCACTGCAGTCCGCAAAGCTCACTTGTTACGCGAGCCGTCATGACTGCACTCGCTACTGCAACAATGACTCCAGTTGCGAAGATGATAAACTGCTGAGTCTGCTCTGTCTCTGAGATGGTCTGAGATCTGAGACTTGCAAGAAATCTAAGGCTCTTGCAGGCGGCTTGGACCGCAAGTGCGGCGCGGGTCAATGAGCGGCGCTCTGGGTTCACTACGCGCGGGCAGCGGCTGTAAAGATGCAGAGCCCGAACGCGCGATGCTTCACAATGGACCGACCGAAGAAGTGTGCGGCACGCGACCCATGGGCCTGATGGATTCCTGACTGCCCGACTGCAAAAGAACATTCAAGTTGAGCAAGTAGTTGAGTATGAACGCACACACACACACACACACACGTAGCAGACATGGAGATGGACTCGATGCTGGATCCATCCAAAAAACGGACGCACTGTGTTTGACCATCCGCTGATTGTTCTAGCCTTTGCAGTGGACACGACAAGCTGCCGTGCTTCGCCAGCTTGCCCACCACCGTTGGGCAGGGGGATGCATAGCCTGGGACCTAGGTTCACGAGAACGTCCTCCTCGCCGGACTCCTCGCGTCCTCGCAACAGGCTTGCTACGGCATGCCAGGGAGCGCGTACAGAGTGCTAAGCCACCTGGATTTTGACGGAGAACGCGCCGTCGCCGCCAAGCTGTCGCCCGGGCCAAGCCTCGCCTGGCGCGGGACCTGAGTGCCACTGCCAAAACAGCTGAGGAACGTTGCGTTGCACTGAGGCCCCCAGCCACTTCGCGCAGGTTGGACAGCCCGACAGATGGTGGAAAGACTTTGCCCTGGTCTGACTCTGAGATGGTTGCAAGAAATCTGTCATTGTCAGGCCTAGCGGACGTTTACGAAGGTTCTTGCAGGCGGCTTGGACCGCAAGCCCGGAGCTCGGAACGGCCTCCAGAGCGATTCGCGATCGGTTGAGCTTGTCAACGGCCTGCAAACACTCGCAGATACCCAAAGCACATGCATTTCAGTTCAAAGTCAGACAGCCCCGGAACCCAAAGCATCTAAGTGGACCTCTCATATTTCCATCCAGCGGATATGCCCAGGACAAGTCCACATGCCGATATTTATCGCTCGCTATGCCATGCGGAATATATACTGCCTGAGATTGCAGCACGCGAGCAGCGCACGACGCATATTTAGATGGACATGTATATAGACTTGCATTTTCCTTTGAGATGAAGGACCCCAGTACTCGACAACTTGCTAAGTTGCCCTTCTACACAACTGACCCACAAGCAAGACGGGCATGACTGCATGACTAAGCTCAATCTGAGAGGCGAGGGATGCTCAGAGATGCTCCATGCCAAAGCTGAGGCATCCTCACGGTCCTCGCATCGCAATGCAAGGCTCTTTCCATGTGAGAAAATGCTCTTCGAAGCCCTTCTTCCATTCCAAGCCTCGGCAGGGGGCTGGAGCGCCAGCTCCACAACCCAACAGCCAAGGCTTGCCTGAGCAAAAAGTTGCGAGAAGTCTGCGTTTTTGAGCCCGATACGCTTCGTTCGGTCCTCAGACATGTTCCGCGCACCGGCTTCCTCGTGAACCAGGGCAACCAAGTCGCCTTTGGTGCCCATCTGCTTCCATGCAAAGGTGCAAGTGCTTCAAGAGTTGGGGCTCAGACAGGTGTCCGCACCACTGCATGCAGCAAACGCTGCCAGCGGCAGGGCAGCGAGTCCTCGCCGACCCTGCACTGGACCTTTGGCAAACAACACAAAAGGCCACAATGGCGTCACAGGGTGCTCCCGATGGCCATGCGCACGCCTTCTCCCCCCTCTCGGCCAGCATCAAGAGCTCTGCCTCCAATGGCCGTGCCGGCACCACCTCGGCCGAGTCGGGCCCTGAGAGGCCATTAAAGGGCACGCTCTCTCTGCACTCTCTCTGTCTCAGATGGCATGGCCTGGCATGGTCTGGGATCCGGTCGCAGCCTGGAGATGCAACGTGCTAGGGCCTGCCGAGAAGTCGAGGTCTTTCTGGCCTCTGGCCAGGTGTCACCCAATCGCTGCATCCCGCGGGCGGTCACCAGCAGCCTGCCAGAATCCGTCGCCAAGTTTGAGGCAGACAAGTTTGCAACGGCTTGCCCGGCTTGCCAGCCACTACATGCCTGACCCTGGGCCACGCCATCCTGGTTCCGCTCTGCAAGGCGCGCCTGTGTGACGGAGCACATATCGCTTATGACAAGCAGATAGAGTCTGATGTAGTGGGCATGGGACATGTCTTCCGGCCTAGTGGAACCTGGCCAGCAACCAAAGGAGCGCTTGGCCTCGAAGGCTTTGACCCACCTCGGCACCAACAAAACTATGCGATGGACACACGGGCCCCAAAGCAGAACGGATTGGATGCCATGCTGTGTCCCGAACCACGGAAGGCTGGTCAAGCACGTCAGGCATCTTTCCAGGAAGGTTCCTTGGCTCAGGATTTTGAGGAAAAGACAGTGGCCTTCTCGCTGCATGTCATGCGAGAAGCTCGTGGAACAAATGCTGGAGCAACTTGTGCGTGAAGTGGTTGCAATTGTTGCACCTCCGATCTCTCAACAGTCGGACAGAGCCAGCATTTTCGGAAAACATGGCTGCAACGACAAGGCTAGGACAGAAGGTCATAATGTCGACCATCATAATCGTCGGTGGCAAGGCACAGCCTCACCCACCAACCACAAACAAACCCAGACGACACGTCAGGTGCGGGGCCGAGTGGCCCCGACAGTGAGGGGGGCACCGTATGAAGAACTTGCGGACCTGCAGCCGTGTCTTGGCAGTGTAGCCAAGAAACCTGAAACCCAGCGCATACTGCATGTAACATCACCGGAACATCTCGAAACAGGAACTGTGTTCGTTGATTCACCGTCAAGGTTGTCTGACTGGCTGACCTTTTTTCCAGCGGCTGCCCATACGGCGTCGTCCTCACAGCCGGTAACTTGGGGAAGCCGTGCAGCGTGTGACCTCTGTGACCAGCCACCGCGACTAAAAAACCTAAGTGGCACACCCGGGCTTGCATTCGCAAATTTGCCCTCCAAACGAGAACTCGCCTCACACGTGCGGCAGGAAGAGCAATCAAGCTTGCCACTCGTGCGCAGCAACGTGCTGCCTACTTTTTGAACGCATTGGGCTTCTGACTCGACCGCTGAGGCCACTCCACCACGACTGACGTGTGCCAGATGCCCTGGCCACGCGAGTCACGCGAGGCTGGCTGCTTCCACACAGCGTTGAACCCACTGCCGACTTAAGGCGGACCGCCTCGTGTGTAGGAGATGTGGAGAACCCCACGCTCCACTTGCTGACTGTCGTGTTGACTCGTGTGCTTCACCAGATCTTCCTCTTACACCTGTTGACCATTCCGGGTATGGCAAGCTTCAGATTCAGGCGCCATTTCGTCCGCATGTTTTTTCGAAGAGCTGTCTCGCTTCAACTGCGGCTTCGCTTGCTCAAATTTGGCATGCTTCATGCCATGTTGCCTTCGCCGGCCCACTATAGCCACTGAAGTTGCCTTGCAAGCAGCCGCCTTTATCACATCACAACATTCCCATCAAAAGCCCGTGGTCTTCCATCAGTGGAGCAACTGCACACTGCTGGTTTTGCGATTTGTTTTCACACTCGCCAGGAGCTTCTGCAAGATTTCCATTTAGCGGAACACGGAAGCGACATCGACAGCTGCAAGCACGAGAGCATGATAAAAAATGGTCCTCCGGCGCTTTGTCACGTGAACTCCCACGATGTCCCCTCTTAGCTGAAACCTTGGCGCAGATGTGCCCCGTAACGGGTGCCTCGAGCTTGATTCCCACAAGCGTCTCCGCCCAGTGAGATGCGAATCCTCTAGACAGGTCGTAGATCCAGAGGTAGACCGGGAAGTGTCCCTGTCAAGGGGAAAGGAATGAATGGCTTCAAAGTCGTGTTCGGGCTGCTTTCTCGGTGCCTCGTTATTGGACAAGAAATCCTCTAAGGGCTGCACCTGCATCACGCAATGCACGCGACGGATCAAACAGTCAGTCGTTGCCTGCCTTCAAGACACCCGTCCTAGGCCGCTCAAACGGGGCTGCTCACAGCAAGGCACCGGCCGCTCCGCCATCATGTAGGCATCCAAGTATGCGCACAGGTCGGAAGGATCTTGCTTCCAAGGTGGAACCTGCCACGTCAGAAGCGCCGAGCAAGCAGGAGCAGCTTCACATACCACGAAATTCCACACCTCTGCAGAGAGGAAATCCTCCAAGGACTGCACCTGTGAGGCGAGATCACGAACAATCATGAACGAACATGCCTTCTTGTCGTGGCTGCTGGGCTCCAGACAGGAGCCAAAAAACTTTCCAGTGACTCAAGCGCGCAGCAAGCAAAGGCAGGTGGCTCGAGAAACGAGTCCAGCGACTCGAGCTCCATTGCGACGGCCCTCCCTCGCTTCTGTTGGAAATGTTGCACCATGATCAAGAAAAAACATGCGTGCTTCTGCTGTTGGCATGTGGAAATTCAGCCACGGTGCGGTCATTCTCAACTCGTGAGGACTAGATCGACGAAAACAGGCGCAATGAACGGCGGCGTTGACAGATTGAAGAAAAAAACAACTATCAGTCTGGACTCTCGGAAATTGACAACGGTTTCTTGTGCACAGCCCTGTTTGACTTCGCAAGCATCCGGGGAATCCGACTTGGGCAGTGTCCAGCCGTGTCCTGTACATCGCAGCCCTTGCTGGTGCTGGAGAGCCCAAGGCATTGTCCCAATGGCTTGTCGGCGGCTCAGAGAGAACTCGAACAAGTGCATGAACTTGAGCTAAACAGGAGAACTTCCAAACACCATCAGTCGCGTTTGCCCTGCTCTTCAAGGCATTCAGACGACTTCAAACGACTTCAAACTCACTCCTGGTGTCGGATCGGCACTCGGTGCCAGCAGTTGCAGTTCAGGCCACGCAGATTCCTAGGCACTCGGCAGAAGGCAGAACTAGGCAAGAACTAGGTAACTAGGCAAGAACCTCGGTTGACAAGTGAATTTGAAGCTGAGCCGCCAGAGGGGTTCTGGCCTCTCCGGCTGCGTGCCTCAGCTTTTCACCACCCCCAATCATCGTCACCACTAGGGTTTAGGGCCTTTTGGGTTTAGGGTTGAGGGTTTAGGGTTTAGGCTGTAGGGTTTAGAGCACCGCCTCGACTCTTTCGACTCCCTTTCGACGGGGAGCTGTAAGCAGCATCCACGGCCCGGCAGAGGACTGTGAACTCCTTGCCCTGCAGCTCTTCGGGCACGGGAACCTCAGCAAAGCAAAAGGCAAAACGGGGGGGAGGGCGGGAGGAAGAGTGCGTTGCGCTCTGTCAGGCGTGCCAACCGGTCTGAGAGCATCAAATCGGGGAGCTCTTCCACACACATCGGACATCTAAACATGAGAAGATCCGAGGGCTGTTTTTTCATGCTTTTGTTTTCTGTGCCTCCACTCCGAAGGGCTTAGGCCTTTAGGGTTTCGGATTTCGGGTGTCTTAGTGCCCCCTCTCGCTCCCGGCTGGGAGCCCGGCCGAGGCCTCCCAGAAGGTCCAGGCCCAGGCTCGGTTGTAGTCCTGATCCTCTGGCCGTTCGCGTCTTACAAGAAACTCTCCCTCTCTTTCTCTCCATGTATATTATATATATATATATACATAGATAGATGGATATATATATGTGTGTGTGTACTTCTAAATATTTACATGTATATGCATTTGTGTCGGTATCAATTGAGAAGAATGTGCATTAATTATTAGTGTTAGTCTTAGCAGTGCGCTGTGTCTACATAGTTCTTGAACGGATGCGTCAGGGAGCTCTCATGCAAAGGCTCCGCTCTCAGAAAGGGCCCTCAGAGTTCTCAAAAGATATGAGAGCCGGCCTTGCCGTTGGTCAGCTCCGCGGTGACCCAGGTCTTGCCCTCGTCGATGGAGACGTCCACGCGGACGATGCCGCGCCCTCCGCCACTCCAGGCGAAGCCTTTGACCTCGAATCGCAAAACTCAATCAATTCAATCAAAGGCTTTAACAGCTCTAACAAACCATTTTATACACCGTTGCGATATTTCCCACGCCTTCTTCTTGAACATCTTACGGTCTTACGTTCACACCACACCACGAGTACTTCCGACCAGGCACCTCCACATCGTCGAGCTCGATTATGCTGCCCGCCTTGGGGCTCACAATGGCAGACTGCACCGGCAGCTCGTGCATCGACGGGATCTTCTCCTCAGGCTCGAGTCACTGAAACAAGTCGAAGTTGACAAGTCGGAAAAGAAGAGCTCTCAACTCAGTAGGGCACCACGTCAATGCCCTGCAGCTCCTGTCCAGAGAGTCCAAAGCTTCGGCACCCACAAAACATCAAGTCGAGGGGCCCTTTTGAAGGGGGAATTGAAGGAAGTCCGGCCCATAGGGCCTCTCCGGCCTTCCCCCCCCCCCTTGTTAACCCGCCTTGACCATCGGGGAGAAGCCCTTGTAGGCGAGGCCCCTCTGCCAGGGCCCCTCGGCTTCCTCCGTGGAAGCCACCACGCGGCCGACCCACTTCACGTTGCGCACGCCGACCACGCCCGGCACCTCTCTGAGACGAGGAAACTGCTCACTTCACTTCGCAGAGAGATACAGAGAGGCCGCAGTCAGACACATCAATGGCATCTATGATATACAGTATGATATACAGGACCCCAAGTGATCCCCGCTCATGGTTCGCCAATGTTCAGCGACTCCCTTCCCTTTCCCCGCCCTGGGAGGGCTTGCGATTTGATTGGGGCCACGGCAATGACGCGCACGGGCGCCCCGTGCTCGCTGGGCAGCGCTTCCCCGTTCATCTCGTAGGCCAGCAGCACGTCGCCGTAAGGGCTCAGGGCCTTCTCAATGGGAATGGAGGCCTGCAGAGATCACTGGAGATCGCGGCAGCAGGGACATATGAGCTGCACTGGGCACTGGATGTGAGATCTCTCGGGTGGACGCCTCCATGCCGTCCATGCCCTTGAAGATCACATGCTTCACATCGAAGGCCTCGACGTTCTCGTGGCTAAGGCCAGCGCAGTGCTGCAGCACCTCAAACAACACAAACTGAAAGGAACGCAACTGAACATGAGGCATTGACAAAGACCCACCTAAAGCCGAAGGCTTAGCAGAAGCATCTCTCTCCGGTCCCGGCCTCGCGCAGGTAGACGCCGCCCCAGCGAGCCTCACAAGAAGAAGGAAGGAACAGTGAAAGGACAAGGAAGTGGCGGCGGCTTCTTTTGCCACAGGCTTGTGTTGCACCTTGCTTTACAAGTCTTGTACTTGTATGCTGCAGGCCCTCGCCCCTGAAAAACAGAACTAATCTGAACCCACGCCTGCAAGCGTTTTTCAACTTCATCCCGACAAAAGAACGGCCACCGCACCCACGCAAGTTTTGGAGCTTCGAGCCAACATGTGTAAGCTTGGGGTCAGAGCCCCTTTTCCTTTTCTGGAGAACTGTTTCCCGGGCCCCACTTTGGATCCGTATAGGGTTTTCCAGCTTCAGTTCCCGTTGGCCACTCCGCGTCTCTCCCTCAAAACGGCCTTGAGGCGCAGCTGGGGCTTCCCACTCCCCCATCTCCGTCCAGTCGGGCGTCCCGGGTGATTTGCTACGGATTAGGCTTTCCTGGATGTCTCCTTTCCGGGTTTGAAGTTCCTGAGCTTGCCTGAGAATGTACATTTCTGACTATTTCTGAACGCAGAGGTGCCTCGAGTCTGCAGGCGGTCTCAGAGGGTCTGAGAAGTTTTACCCGTCCGACGTTGGAAGCTCCAGCTGTTGACGTTGCTTTGCACGAGAATTGTAGGTGCACCCCCAGAGCCCCCTCCCGCCGTTCCCCCCCTCCCCACCTTTCAGCTCTGCCCCCGGGTTCCACAAGTGCTGGATGCAAGGTTGCACAAGGTTGCACAGTTCGCTACGCCAAGAAGCCGTCGACATGGCGCCGAAGCCCCATGGAATGCCGGAGGTCTTCTCAATCTGGTCCAGTTCAGATCTCCGGTTCCCTCCACATTGAAGAGTTGCGCACACCTTCGGAAACACTTCAGGAATCGATCGCAACTCGCGAGGAAGACGGAGACAACATGACAACATGCGCAGCTCTTTCGCCTCACGTTTCAGGAACCGCTTCTTCAAATCCTCCAGGCACAAGGTGACGGCCTTGGTTCCAACGCCTTGCAGAGAGGAAGCGTGAGGGATGAGAACGGCTGGCAAGGTGCACAAAACATGAAGCACAAAGTACGGCAAACCACATTCCCATGTTGTATGAACATATTGCACATGAAACATACAGAACACCAGTTGACCCCCTCACCACGGCAGTCCTTCGATGCAAAGTCGGTAGTCTTCAGGGTCCATCACCGGCACTGGATGATGGTGGCGAATGAACCTTCTTTGCATGCTTTAATATGCTTTATCTGCATACAACATGACAAAAGAGCAGGACTCTCGACGTCTGCACTCTGCAAACCGAAAGAAGCCGCATTGCCGCGTAACCACACGGGGTTGGGCGTCAGCCAGGAGTCCATCATCAGCTCCGAGGGCAGTTCTGCCTGGCACGTACCCAAAGGAGGCGATGCACGGATGCCATGCACGGATGCCATGCACGGATGCCGTGCACTGCTCTCTGCGTGCTGTCTGATGGAAGTGCAATCACTATAAGGGCGCCCCGAAAAGGCGCCGTGAGTAAGCGCGTCGGACGGCGCGTTGCAGGGCTTGTTGTTGTGGAAGATCAAGCCCGGGTGGCGTTCCGGGTCACTGTCGTAGGGGCAATCGCAGGAAGCCCTGAGGCAAGCAGGCCCTCAAACGATGGCGCGAACGCATTCGTGGGGACACATGTGTTTGCAAAGAAAAAGTAAGAAAACTTTCGGGGACTCAAAGAAACGTAGTGACCTGGCGGCGGGCGGATCGGAAAGATCCCCGATGCGCATGCTCTCCAGGAGCTCCAAGGCATTACCTTATCGGAGCACCCGATGTCGCAACACTCCCTCCTACCCAAAAGCACAGAATAGCACTTGAAGACCAAGCTGTTGCCTCTAGAGTTCTGGCATGTTCTTGCCTTGCGGTCCTTTGCTTCCAAGGTGCCTCGCCCAGTGTGCTGCTGGTAGATACGCCTTAGGGCCAGGCAAGCTGCCGCAGATTTCCGACCGACTTGGAGTGGCCCAGCATTGAACGCGAAGCCCCGGAGCACCTTTTTACCTACAGAAATGTGTACGTAGGGGCGCCCAGTGCCAGCGCTCAGCTGGCGGCCAAAACGGGTCGATGGCCTTTCCGGCGGCAAGCATGATCTTGTCCTTGCCACCAGGGTGATTCTGCACAAAGTCCGTGATGTCGTAGACACCGTCCTTCATGCGCGGGCTTGCAAAAGAAGCCACGCCGATGCCGCACTGCCGGCTGTGCTTGCTTGCAAGAACTACCTCTGGCAGAGCGGTCAGTGCGGACAACAAGTAAGTGTAAGTCAGAGTAAGTAAGTGTAAGTAAGAAAGTGTAAGTAAGCGCAGGTCAGTGCAAGTAAGTGTACGTAAGTGCAAGAAAGTGCAAGTAAGTGTACGCAAGTATACGCAAGTGTAAGTAAGTGTAAGTAAGTGTAAGTAAGTGTAAGTAAGTGTAGGTCAGTGCAAGTAGGCGTGAGCGCTGGTCTGGTGTCTTTCATGTGATTCTTAAAAGCCGGGTCCTTGTAGCTGACCCAGATCCCATTCTCCGCCGTCTGGTGCTTCAGCACCTCCTCTGAGGAATACCTTGGCCAAGGCGCCGCCTCGCAGGAGCCCTCGGCCAGCTGCCCCAAGGCCCCGCGGACCTCAGGCGAACTGCAGTCTCCAGGGGCCGGGGTACGGAGAACCCATGAGAACCCCCCCCGCCCCCAACTCAACAAAGCACACACTTCTAAGCATTCTTCAAATGCTTATAGTGACATAAGTGAGTTGGCATGCTATGAAGTGTCAGCGTGCCACCCACTTAAACCCCCCCGGCCTGGGCGAGGCGATCTTCCGAGAGGCCCCCGCCATTTCGGTCCTCGACGAGGTAGATGTGTGTCGCCTTGGTGCCCTGCTTCGTGGAAATCCGGGCATCGCGGATGTTGACTTCCTGCTTCTTCAAGACTTCCGTTGCCTGCGAGGGAGCACCCCCCAACAACCCCTCAGAGAAAGCTGCCGAGCGCAGTCCAGATATTCACTGAACACGACAATGGCTCAACAGTTTTTAGCGACATGCAATCCCACGGCCTCGCTAAGGAGGCCGGGTCGGTCCACGTCCACCCGAAAGCGGATGATGCTGGAGCTAGAACTGCCGGAGCCCGCACCAGCCTGGGCCCAGCATCACTCATCTGAAAGGCTAAAGAGTGGTAAAAGGCTCGGCTCCCTCTCACAGCAAATCTCGGCACCCTGGCGCTGGTCTCGCAGGAGGACCAGCGTCTGTCTAGGTACCTGTCTACGAGACACGCACCGGGAACGCACTTCAAGCGAGATTTATGGCCTTACGCCAACAACACGAGCCAACAAGCTGCCACCAAGGGCACTGGCAGGCAAGGATGGCCGGAGGGAGAGCTGCGGCGCATGCGCGGGCATGCCAGCGAGGGCGCAGTCGGGCCTGGCAGCTCGGGGGAAGTTGCTGGCTTCGGCTTGGCGTCTCTGCACAATGCTAGGGGTCCCACGAGGCTGCGCGCAGAGCCGCCCGAGCTGCCCCAGCCGCCCCGTGCAATCCGGCCAGCAAGCCATCGCGCATAGGCCATGGGTTGTTCCGTTTAGCAAAAGCAAAAGGATGGTGTTTCGAGTTCCTCTTTCGAGCCTACAGGTGCTGCAGCAATCACACCAAGCTTCACGAAGGACGCTCGCAGCTGGAGATCCCGCGACAACATCATTTTTCCAAGCAGGCATAAGCAGGCCCGGCCCCTCTGCTTACAAGATCTTGCCAGACTTTTATGCCCTTGTTGTCCTTCTGCGACTTGCTCTCAGTCTCTCATGCTGACACCGTCCAGATGCAGCCGTGCTGTGTGCAAGCACTCTGCGTCGTCTCAAAAGCACAGGCTTTGCCTGCCTCGTTAGAGTCACCTTTGCTGGAGCACCAGCCACCGTAGGAGCTGCGGCCCCTCCAGTTGCATCCCGGCATGAACATGCATGCCTCAGGGTTGCAGCAAGCCCTTACGCTACGTCATCTGCATGGTCCCACATTGGCGAAGTTTGATATGTCACGCCACGCAGTGCACTAGTTTGGCACTTGTGCAGACTCTGTTACCAGACCGCGTTGGCTGTTCGAACAGAACACAAGATTGCAACCAAGTGTTGTCTGTTGTCTACGCAGCTTGTCTCAAGTCACGCTCTGACTTCTTTCTGCTAATAGGGGCTTCCTGTCACTCCCCTTCTGAGCAATCTTTGTTGCGCCGCGTGCCATGCCCCCCTGCGAAACAGACAGCATCCTTACATGTCAGGCCGGCCGCGCTGGGAGTGGGACAGAGTGGGGAACATCCAGAATTCGGGATCCAATCAGTCACGACCCTTGTTCGCCGTGCCTCGGCATCGTTGGTGAAGCTGCAGCCTGACCGTCGAACCCGAAGTCCAAACCCCAAAACACAGCGGAAGCAGCTCGCCAGCATACACTTCAGCAGCTTTAGAAATACTCCAGGCAACAGCATGATGGATTCTGGCGCCTGGGTTCTGCCAGCGGCTCCCATCTCCTCGACAGCCGGCATCGATCCAGCTCTTCTCCCAACGACAGGCGGGCTCGGCGGCGCAGCGGGGGCCGTCCATGGTGGCGCAGTGAGGGGACTTGGCCTTGGCGCCCTTGGCGCCCTTGGCGCTCTTGGCGCTCTTGGCGCCCTTGGCTTCCTTGGCTTCCTTGGAGCCCTCGCTGGCCTTCGCACCATTCTCCGTGCACCAGCCTCGTGGGACGGAGGCGCATAACACGCGACACTCCGCCCAACCAGAACACAAAGAGCACACGGCCTCCGTAGGCGGTCTCGCGGTGCCAGTGGCAGCCCGGGATGTACGCACAAGTGTGGCGCCTCGAAAGGCCGACAAGAAGGACGGAGACTTCCAAACAACTCTTCAGAAATACAGATCTGCAAAAGGCCAACATAATGATCTGAAGAGACCTCTCTATGAAGCAAAAAGAAGAGGAGAGCATTGATCTGCCGATCTGTCTCTGCTTCTGTCCTTCTGTTGTTCATTCTCTTAGTTGCATCCCGAGGGTCTCTGCCAACGTGCAGACATGGAAGGCGCCGGTGCAGGAGGTGTCCTGATCTGAAGTGTGCGAGAGGCTCACTTACAAAGAACTCGAGAGGGCGACTCAGTCAAAGCAGCTTTTTGGGAGAGCGCGCAAGTCTCTCTCCCTCTCCCTCTCCCTTCCTTCCTCCCTTTTCTTCTCTCCCTCTCCCTCTCTCTCTCTCTCTCTCTCTCTCGAAATCTCGAAACCGTGCTCCCCCAACACAAAAAGAGAATAAATGGGCGTGCACGTTCCCATGTTCACATGAATTGAAACTTGGATGAACTGTTCAAAAGCTTTACCCAGTTCATCTTCCCCGCCTTGGGCTCCTGTTGTGGATGCACAGGCTCAACTGCTCCTCGAGGGACATTGTACTCAGATGTGACGATGTGTGTGCAATGTGCGTAGGTCCCCCCCTACCTCCCCCCCGCCCCCCCTACCTGCCGTTGCCACGCGGCCCAGGCGCTGCCCCAGTTGGAGCAGGGACAACTCCAGGGCCTCCCCACATTCCCAACATGCGGCAAATCTCATGGGGGGGAGGCCCTTGTTCAGCACTCATCCTTTTCTTGGAGCCTCGGGTTCCAGCTCATCGCAGTCTATTGAATCTTGGCCCTGAGCCAGAGCCAACCACAGCAGCCACCAGAGCCAAGCCATTCATCACGAAGCTCTCCACGTCGCCGTGTGTGAAAAGCGGGTGGGCTTTCCCGCTGAACTTGAGCACTACGTTTTGCGCACATGCACAAGATTTGCACAGAATCAGCTGCCGACATCCCTACCAACAGTTCAGTGCTCTCCCATGCTCTTCCCCGTTCTCCACTCACGCTGTTCCAGCTGTTCCTGACTTGACTCTCCGAATAGTAAAATTGAGAAACTGATGACATGAGACCAGGCCCTCAGGCAAAGAGATCTGCCATATCCGACGATGACTTGGCCTCGAAAGAGAGAGAGAGAGAGAGAGAGAGAGAGAGAGAGAGAGAGAGAGAGCGAGAGCGGGCGAGACAGAGAGAGAGAGAGAGAGAGAGAGAGAACGAGCAAAGCAAGAATCGCAGAGAAGGAGGGGGTGAGAGGATGAGAAGGCCAACTTGCCAGATTTTGACCCGTAGGAGCTGCCTCGGCTTTCTTGGGCGCAGGAGGCGGAGGAGGCGGGGCCTCCTGACATGTGAAGGCACGAGCGTTGGGGGTGGGGCGGGTGCTCCCCACGAAGATCAATTGCTGATGGCAAGGACTTCTGTGCCGAAAACCTTGTGACTTAATTGCAACGATGGGATCCCACTGAGACACTTCTCGGAAAAGAAACGGTTCGGAACCCGAAGTGCCGCCTTCTTTGTCTCCTTCTTTGCCTCTGTCTTCGGGAGGCTTACTTCTGGAACTTTCACCTCTCTTCGCGTGGAAGCGCTGTATGGTGCACTCTGATCTTTGGCCTAGAGATCTCCCAGCCTCTGGCAGCTTCACGTCTGGCACCTTCACGTCTGGGACCTTGATGTCTGGCACCTTGATGTCCGGGACCTTGATGTCCGGGACCTTGATGTCCGGCAGCTTGGACTTGAGGTCCCCCAGCTTCATGTCAGGCACCTTTTGGGGGGTGCGTCTCCTGCTGATTCTTGTGCACTGAAGACGCGCACGGAAGAGACCATCCGAGAGGCAAAACCCACACAAAGTCAGCCCCAACATATGACCCCCCCCCCCAAAAAAAAAAAAAAAAAAAGAAGCCGCACCTTCAAGGAAGGCATCTCCACTCCCTGAACAAAACACTTCATTGAATGTGTCTTTCACATGCGACACCACGAGCAACACTTCTCTGTACCTTCGGAAGTGACGGCGCTGCAGGCAGGCTGACTTTGGGTATCTCGACATTGGGCATGCTGATCTTGGGCAGCGAAGGTCCTGAAGGCTTTGCAGGCGGCACAAACTTCACACCATCGCGGCTCAAACTTCTGCCTGAACGCAGCCCGGCCGCGGCCGTGGCTAAGAGAAGGCCCAGCGCCTGGTTCATGGGAAAATAATGAATATGTATAAGTACTGTACAAGTATGCATATTGTTGCGCTGCTGCATGCTGCCACCTTTATGTGAACTTGCACCAATGCTCAGCCACCCACACACATACACGGACACGAAACGTTCCAACAGTTCTGAAATGTTCTGAGCTTCGTTCGCTAGGAAAGAGCACGGAACTGCCCGCCCCCATCCCGTCACGATCACAGGACCAAGCACACTTGATCTCACAGAGCGAGGCGCGGCCAGGTAGGAGAGGCCCTCCGACAGGCCCAGCAATCCCAGGGGCCCAGCCGGCAGGCCTGGCGACACAGCGACACCCTCTCTGCAAGAGAACGTCTTCCTCCGTCTTATCAGTGTCTGTCTCCCGTTTTTGTCCTCGGCCACGCTGGAGAAAGCTGCCCAGCGACCAGGCCACCAGGCCTGAATGGCACAACAAATTCGCAACCCATATGGTTGTTGTTTTGCTTTGTTTTTCACATTTTTTTGCATGTGCTTGTCAACTGTCTCAACATCTCCCGTCGGAGGCTCTGAAAGGCTCTGAGGTTGTGACCAAGGGACACCACACCGGAGAGCAGCTCGAAGCCGAAGGTTGGGACGCTCTCCCCCCTTGAGAGCGCGAGTTACAAAAACACGATCCGAGAAAGGACCCGCTCTGAAGGACACAGTTTGCAAGATGTAGAAGGAAATTGGAACTTTAAGTAGAGTTTAAAAGTAGAGTTGAGTCGCAGAAGCTTGCAGCTGCGTCCGGTCCCAGCCTCACGATGTTGACGGCCGTCAGGAGTGCGTAGCAGGTGTACGGCAGGAACGCAAGGCCCACCACAAAGCCGGAGAAGCCCGAGATTTCGACTGAGTCCTGGACTTGACGGTCTCTTTGTCCCATCTCGCTTCATTTTACGTGGCAACAAAATGCGTGTTGCGGATGTGGCGCGCCTCGGCTCCGCTGTCACTGGCGAAGCGGGCCGTGCGGACAGGACCTTAGAAAGGCTTCCATATGCATCTGCATTTGCCGCGCAGGCGAACTGCACGTCGTTTTTTCCACATCGCGCATGTCTCTCTGCTGGCAAGGTGCCGCGGGGGGCTCGGCTGCCGATCTGGGGAGCGACGAATGCATCAGCAAACGTCCATCTCCAGAGGCAGGCCCTTGGGAAAGAGACTTGGGAGCGCTCTTTCAGCTTCTCCAAGGGCGTTTTGGGCTCGCACCAATTTCCAGCAAGAGCTGACTCACCGACAGCTCTGTCAAGGAAAAAGAAACTTGAACCGATTAGGGTCCTGGCGCAGCGACCAGCAGAACCAATGCTGCCAGCAGGCTCCTCGCCCTCAAGTCACTCTAACGGTCCGCTTCCTTGAAGGTTCTTCGAAGTGCTCTCCTTAAGAGCTGCTGTTAAGTTCTCACACGCGGGCATGCCGTGGCCTGCGTCCGCTCGCCATGGCGCTTAGCTTGAGCACCCCCTGTGGCACCCTTTAGTCGGCCCTCTGTATCTTGGAGCCGCTGAGAGATCGCCGAGAATCTGATCTGAGTTGAAGTTAAAGAGGGAGGCCTGCTGCAAAGAGAGCGGCAAGAACGAACAGCGTTGCAAGCTGCAGGGCATCACCAAGTTGTTCCCTCGGCTCTCCGACATCACCTCTCCTTGGGAGAGAAGGCGAAAAAGCTGCCAAGCACAGCACAAACACTGACTCGACAGCCCGAAAGCGCTTGAGGAACCTCTGGGTGAAACGAAGTGAAACGTTCTGCGTGCCGAGACTCCGACCGGTGCCGCTGAGCTGTCGCAGCTAGCTACGTGGCTTAATCACGTGCATAAACACTCTTGGAGACCTGGTTGACCAAACTTCCGGCTGCTCTGCAGTCGCTGCGCAGCGGCTCTCAGCTGTCTCAGGTCATCGTTGCAAGCATCTTGGCCTCTCTCGCATCCGCGACAGAACATATCGCGGGTCATTCGGGTCATGCCAGCAGAATTCCGATGGCCTTCGTGAGCGGGCTGGGCACAGCGTCAGGCTCCTGAGAATCTCAACAAGCAGTCTCGGACGCGTGTGCTTTCGCTCCTGAGCTACTGCTGCGACTGCTTTATGAGGCTGCTCAGCTCTCATGTGGTGACGTCGGCTCCTGGACACCCTGCAGGAGGTTGCGGCCCTTAGGCAAAGCCGGCAGGCTGCGGCTGGTCGCCAAGGGCTGCCCCTGCCTCTGGAAAGAGGCGAATCACCACATTACATATGGTCTGAGTTTCCTTGCAAAGGCACCACAATTCGATGCCTGTCGCAAGCGTCTTTCAGGGTTCGGAACTCGTCCATGTTGCGGTTGGGCCGCCTTCTGGATTCTGTAACTGCAGGCCGCCCTCTCTTACACAAGTCTCCTGTGCCCCTCAGGCGTCGGCGGTGGCTTGTCTTTGTCCATGCTGTGGACCACCTCCTTGGCCAGCTGCCCTTGTACCTAACACAAGTCGTAAGTCGTGCTCAGGGCACAGAACGACACAGCACACAGCAACCCATGCGCCTCTCGCAATGCGGACATGTAGGACCTTGGTATGTGTGGATGTACGCCGGAATCAGCAGCACGCCCTCATACTCCCAACTTGCCGTCCAGTGGCATGAAGGGTGTCGGCTCGTCCGGCCTTCGCTTGGCCGGAAGCTCTCTGCCAGCTCTGCTAGCTTCATCCTTCGTGCCTGGAGCCCCACCCCCCCTGGCATGGCTAATGCCATCACCGTTCACAAAGATGTGCAACAATTCGCCTCCTCGTAGCGGCCGTTGCCGCCTTGGAGCGGAGAGAGCGGATTGCAAGAGTGTCCTCTCACACCTTTGCTTGGCGTGCCATCCGCTTGAACTTTACGGGCTGCTGCGCTGGCTGCAGCCGACGATCGTTTGCCACTGTTCCAAGCAGTTTCGGTCATTATCTCCCTCATGACATCTGTTATTGTTGCGCGCCTGCCCTTGGTTATTTCCACTCCTTAATTTTTTTCTCTCTGGCATCTCTTGTTTTTTGCCGACGCCCTTCTCTTCCTGTCTCTTTCTCTCCGTCTGTCTCTGCCTCTTCCGAGTTCGCACTCACTTTCTCTGCCCATATGTGCGTTTCCCAAGCTGGCATTCTGAAAATGGAAGAGCCGAGAGATCCAAGAGCAATCATTCCCGATTTTGGTTGTAACTAACCTTTCTCGAGATCAATTCCGGATTTGCGTTGTGAAATCCATGCTTGTGCAAGCGGAGGGGGTACTGATTTCTGTTTCAGCAAAACGCTTTACAAGCCAGCCCTCGTACTTTCGATTTTTTGTCGCCTGTGGGCTGTGATGAAAAAAGGGGCTCTGGCCTTTGGGAACTGCTAAAATGCAAAGGTTGGGCTGGGGATAGGGAGAAACCAAAATTCGCTTCACAAATTTACGGGCAAGTTCCATCGGGGTGTGGTCGGGAAGCCCCTTGATTGGTACGCTTTGGGACTGGCTGCGAGGTGCCCTCCGCAGACAAACCCCCACTTTCAGGAATGAAACCAAAAAATGCCGCGGAACTCTGAACTCTGGCAACAAAATCGGCTTTGCAATTGCGATACAAGATTTGTGCGCGAAAAGTCTGGGGCTGCTTCTGGCAACTACTGGCTTGCCTGGCTTACATGGAATGAAGTCAGCTGAAGACCTCGCATACTTGGCCCCCTCTGCCCGCACCCTCCACTAAATGACCTCAGACCCTTCACACCCATCCACCTAAACCTCTAAGACTAAAACCTGGAAAGCCCTATCTCCCAATCCCCCAAAGCCCTTAAACACGTATGCCCACAACTCTTAAACACCTGAACCACTCAAAGGGTGGTGGTCTCGAGTAGCCTGGCCTGGCGGTGCCCGATGGCGCTATTTTTTCTCCTGAATTGTGGCCGGTCCTTGTGATTTTTCCAAAAAGTATTAGCAAAATCTTGGAAATATTGTAAACACATTAACAACATCTTGAAATATTACCAAAATATTCACAAAACTTGACAATCTTGAAAAAAGACTCGCACATATTGAAAAATGTTTTAAATCTATTCGCAAAAAACGAAAAAACTAAGTATTGGTAATCGACAGTTCTTATAAAAAGAACAAGAAGAAAACCCTGAAATAAGAAGAAGCCGATGCAGTTTCGACGTCGTTTCGGGCTGTAAAGAAAATGCACAGAAACTGAATCGAATTCATGCCGCTTTGAGAAAAACTGCATCGAAACTGCATCGGTTTCAAAACTGCATCGACACTGCATCGAAACCGCGTCGAAACTGCATCGGTCTTGGTTCAAGGCTACGCGGCCCACTTTGTCGCTGATCTCTGGTCAGTGCTTGAAAACATGCAGGCAGATTATTGATGAAAGTGTGGTTGCATTGGGAGCTGGTCTTTGTGAACTGTGCTGCGTTTATACTTGAAACCATGTGTTTTTTCGGCACACCAGAGGCATTGTCACATGCGCATGAAACACAACTTGACCAGGGCGTTAACAACCCTGAATTCTCAACCTGGATTGGCGGAGGCGCCATCCTTTTGGAGCCTTTTACCTCAAGTGAAGCGGCTAAGGCTCATTTGGCCGCTTAGTCTGCAGGGTTCCTTTTGGGGCGTCTGCCTGGTTAATCTGATCTGCTCTTAGTCGAAGATTGAGAGATTAGAATTTACGGTTTAGGGTCGACTTAACAAAACAAGCCCAGGGAAACGAGCCGAATCGGAAAACTAAGGCTGTGTCATGACAGACTCCGCCCGCGTTTGTTTGTCGATTTGCTGCAAGAGAAACCTCCTAACACAAGCTGGCACAGTGGCCTGTCTTGGCTGGCTCTTGTGCTGCGGCGCCTGCCTGGCCCATCTTTGGCAAACGATGTGTAGGATAGCACACGCACGATGCAGTGCGGGGGCTGCATAGGGAGACACGAGGCCTTCGGCCCAAGCCTTCGGCTGAGCCCCAAGCATGGCGTCATGCCGTCGTGGAATGTGCGGAAGTGGCATGCTGTCTGGTTTTAGAGCACGGTTCACATGTGAGAGATGTCTCATGTCTGCGGCGCAAGACAAATCAATGTGTCCGACATGCACTACAAATGTGCGAGGCATTCGAGGAGCATGCGCTTGCTGCCTCGATTAAACGACGGACCAAGCGCTGCCACGGGCCTCGCAGGGGAAGCTGTCGGCCGGGCGGCTAGCACAGTGGCACCCGCCCAGTTGACTGGATCGCTTGAAGGTGGGTCTTACGAGAAACCTGTCTAGAGCCTGTCGCAACGCACTGCTTAATCCTTCTCGCTTTGTTGTGAAATGGAGAGGAATCGTGCTAGGTGAAGTTCGAGTGCAAGATTAATCATGTATCCAAAACATGCCGAAGCAAAACTTCAAGAAACAGAGGATGACGACAATGAACAACAAATAGCGAACGTGCAAAAACGAACATGGGACAGGGTGTGGGGAACGGGAACGGGGTGTGGGAGCAACATGAAGGGCGATGTTGCCACAGATCATCTGAAGGGGCTAATGCGACCTCATCTTCGTTACGCAATGTGTTGATGGGTCTTACACTCAATCCAACTGTGATCAGAAGCGGCGCTTGCCAATCGCAATCGCCTACCAAGGTGTTCAATCTTCGGCGCTGCCCTGCGCGCCTGGGTGCTGCTGCCAAAGAATCCTGGCTCCTCCTCCCAGGACGAGCAGGCCTGCGTGCGGGCACGTGATAGCGACAACTGGCAAGCATTTTTGTGGCTGTTCTGGCTGCAATCCGGCATTTTTGCTGCCCTTTCTCGTCCTGATGGCTCATGTCGCCAAATGTACAGTTCTTTCATTCACTTTTTTCTCATCTTTCGGCTGGCGAAATATTCTTTTGAAGGGTCTGTCGAACTGTTTACAAGCATTAACACGTTGGTTGGACTTTTGTCTGAACCCATCTCTCCTTACTGTCATAAGACACGGCCTCTTTGAAACATGTTTGCTCTCTCAAGCTTCTCAGCGGGGCTACGTTTGGCAACGTCGAACTTGCCGACAAGTTGCTCAGCGGGTTTGTACGTCGCCATCTCAGCCCGGCAAGCCACACGCGCTGTCGCCGCTGCGGAAGAAGATGCTGCTGCTGCTGCTGCTGCTGCTGCTGCTGCTGCTGCTGCTGCTGCTGTTGCAACTGTTGCTGCTGTTGCTGCTGTTGCTGCTGTTGCTGCTGTTGCTGTTGCAGCTGTTGCTGTTGTTGCTGCTCTACCTGTAGCTGCTGCAGTGGCTGCTCGCAACCGCAGAAGAGCGCCTTCATCAGCTGCCCTTAGCTGGATTAAGTCTGCCGAGGCTTGAGTGTGATTGTCTGGATTTTCTCTCCATTGCAACATGTTGTGATCTCTTTCAGCATGTTTCTGCGAAACGCTGCATCGAACATCCAATCAAGCAAGCCTGCGCAGCTACTGCGAGAGTGCAAACATGAGCTCAAACAGTGATGGCGCCCAGCCAACGCAACTGATCCAGTTCGCTTCCGAACGTATTCTACTCCAAGATTCCAAGACTAAAAAGCGACCTTTACTTTCGTGCTCCAGCGCAACAAAACCTGCGCAGCACGGCGCTTTTAATCCGGTATCCTGAGGCAGCCAGGGCAAGGCGTGTGAGGCCAGTTCTGATGCCCGGGCTCATGGACAAAGAAGGCGAAGTTCTCCACGCTCAGCCTCCAGTCGTCAAGTCGCTCTGTTGCGGTCGCTGTCGCTCGCGCTGTTTCGCCCTCCTGTGCCGGGCCCTCGGACATCAGGCTCAATGGGTTGGTCCATCGCCACCGCAGCCCGGGAAGCGAAAGGCGTTGTCGCCGCTGTGGCTGCTCCGGAAGCTGCTGCTGTTGGCACTTGTTTTTGAAAAATCACTACTTTGCAAACTTGTACCCAAGGTTTTGTCAAAAAGTGTTTATTCTTTCAACCAAGACCCAGATGCGGTCCTGGCCAGTTCTCCGGCTTGCAAGGCGCAAAGGCATCGGCACTGTATGCATTCTCTCCCCTCTCCCCTCTCCCCTCTCTCCTCTCTATCCTCTCTCTCCTCTCTCTCCTCTCTCTCCTCTCTCTCTCCTCTCTCTCTCCCCTTTCTCTCCCCTCTCTCTCCCCTCTCTCTCCCCTCTCTCTCCCCTCTCTCTCCCTCTCTCTCTCCTCTCTCTCTCCCTCTCTCTCTCTCCCCTCTCTCCTCTCTCTCTCTCTCTTCTCTCTCTCTCTCTCTCTCTCCTCTCTCTCCCTCTCTCTCTCCTCTCTCGCTCCTCTCTCTCTCCTCTCTCTCTCCTCTCTCTCTCTCTCTCCTCTCCTCTCTCCTCTCTCTCTCTCTCTCTCTCTCTCCTCTCTCGCTCTCCTCTCTCTCTCCTCTCTCTCTCCTCCTCTCTCTCCTCTCTCTCTCCTCTCTCTCTCTCTCTCTCTCTCGCATCTCTCTCCTCTCTCTCTCTCTCTTCTCTCTCTCTCTCTCTCTCTTCTCTCTCCTCTCTCCTCTCTCTCCTCTCTCTCCTCTCTCTCCTCTCTCTCCTCTCTCTCCTCTCTCTCCTCTCTCTCCTCTCTCTCCTCTCTCTCCTCTCTCTCCTCTCTCTCCGCGTTCCCCTCTCTCCTCTCGCTCGCCCTCGCTCCTCGCTCCTCGCCCCTCGCCCCTCGCCCCTCGCTCCTGGCCCCTCGCCCCTCGCTCCTCGCTCCTCCAAGAAACGGCTGCAGCACCAGCGTCCCCTCTTCCTCTTCCTCTTCCTCTTCCTCTTCCTCTTCCTCTTCCTCTTCCTCTTCCTCTTCCTCTTCCTCTTCCTCTTCCTCTTCCTCTTCCTCTTCCTCTTCCTCTTCCTCTTCCTCTTCCTCTTCCTCTTCGTGACACAGAAACGACAGAGATTGACAACTGAAACTGACCGGACATTTCCCCGAAAACCCCGAACCCCTTGAACGTCGCAGCCCCCGACGTGAGCTCGTACAAGTCTCTCTGTCTCTCTCTCTCTCTCTCTCTCCCCCACGCATGACCCCCCCCGAAGGGAGGCCGCCCCCAGGGGCTCTGTCTCTTCTTCTTCTGCCCAGCGAAGAGGCCCCCCGAAGAGGACCCCGGCCACGCTGGCCCGCTGCTCTGTCCGGCTCTGTCTCTCTCTCTCTCTCTCTTTCTCTGTCTCGTTTCCTCTCCCTCTCTTTTCTTCTCCGGACTGCGCTGGCTCAAAGCGTCTGCACGGTCTCGGTTGGACCTTGCGAAACAATTTGCTAATATTTTACACTATTTCTATTGAAAAGAACCATCAAAATACTGCTAATCTTTTTCACTATTTTCACGATGTTGTGAATACTTTGGCAATATGGTATAAACATTTCCAGGTGTTGTTGATTTGTTCATAGTCGTCAAGATTCGCTAATATCTTTAGGAAAAAAGGCAGAAGGACCAGCCCTAAATTCAGGAGAAAAAATAACGCTAGACACCATTCGAGTGCAGCGCCAGGCCAGGCCACTCGAGTTTTAGGGGTTTAGGTGGTTGGGGTTTAGGGGCATTTAGGGGGTTCAGGGGTTTTAGGACCGAGGGGTGGGGTTTAGTCTTAAGGGTTGGGGGGGGGTTCGGTGTCAAACGCCTGCTGCTCAATGACACGCAGCCGTGGAGCTGCGCTTGTGAAGTCTTCGGGTTTAGGATTGAGGTTTTGATCCTGAGTCGGTGGTGGTGGTGGTGGTGGGAGTTACGAGTGGTAAAACTAGTAATAGTGCAGCAGCAGCAGCAGCAGCAGCAGCAGCAGCAGCAGCAGTCATAGACCCCCACTAAAGAAGTCCTTACCGGCCGCATTTGTGCGCTCTATGGTGCTCTGGCCCCTGCGCTGCTCCGACGCGCTAAGAACCCCAGGACACACACTTTTTGAGCATCAACAGCTGAACCACCTTACAACACGAGCCAGAACGAGCATAGTACCCCAAAGGGGTGCGTCTGGCCAGAGGTCCAACTCCTGTGAGAATGAGCCCTTTCTTTCGTTTGCAGGCACCCTCACCCCACCCCCCTCCCCGATGCGCTGTGCCTGCGCGTCAGAGGTATGAGACCTCCCTGTCTCACCCTCTGTCTTCCAATTCTTCTACACAACGAAGCATGGCCTGCCCGCGCCATGGAAGCTGGTCTGTGTCTGCGGCTTTGTGTGGCTTGCTGGAGTATTGCTCCCACTCTCTTTTGGGTGGATTGGCAGTCGGTGTATTTGACTGGTGCACGTCGGTACGTCGCTGTGCTCTCAAAGGTTCCGGCTTCTCCCGGCGCGGGGCGGAAGGGCTCGTGATGCCCTCGTCGGCCTGTGGCATCAGCAGGCCGAGCAAAAAAGCGGTGCAGACGGAGCAAACATCAAGCAGCTGATCCCAGCGGCCCTTTTTTCCCGCTCTCACGGCTTTGCCAGGAAGCTGGGCCATTCCAAGGAAGCGGAAGAGTCGGATCGCCGCCAGCCACCTCTTGAACTTAGCAGTGGATCTAGTGAGGCCCCAGTGAAGTCAGCACACAAGGCGGAGGTGTTTCAGGTCACTCTTAAAACTCCCTTGTTAAAGCTGCTCTCCGCCATCCCACAAGGAATGCTCATCCTGCAACCCGCACCTCTGGACACGAAGGTCTTCAGCAACCACCGGTCGGTTCCATCCTGCTCGCGCGGACAGACATGTGCCATCAACAAATAAGTTTAACATGAAGCCACGCTGCTCCGTGCTCTGCGCTCTGGCTTCCGCCCGCGCGCCGCTCTCCGCGCTCTCCGCCGACGCCACGGCGCCTGCTGCGCTTCGAAGGCCGTGCGCGCGTGGTTGCAGCGCGTGTTGTCGATGAGCAGCGCGTCCCCGGCCTGAGGCTTTTTGTTTTGGTGCATGAAAAACCAGAAAGCAAACAAAAGAGAGAGCAAGACCGCGGCGAGGCTCGGCTAGACTTGAAAATGGCAAGCAAAGTGCTTATCGCTCTGCCTTAGAGCTGGCTAGCTAGGCGCAACCGAGCGCAACACTCTGAATGTGCTTTTTTTACACTCTTCTTTTCAGGGGAACCGCGCCTGCAGGTCGATGGAGTCGCAGGCCTCCCCAGCTGCGGCCAGCGCCCGGTGGTACGCGGCCTGGGGGCTCAGATCAGCTAGACAGGCTGAGGTTCGGATGACTCTTGTGCATCTTGAAGTCCCCACCTCCGTCTCGGCATCCTCGCTGACGATCCGATATGAGAACTCCTTCAAATATTACGAGCTCGCGCATGCGCATGGTGGCGAGGCATGAGATGCGTGGAGGCATGGGGAGGCGCTACTGCCGAATGCCTGGTGGTCGGGAATGTAGAAGAAGGTGATCTCCGGGTCCGCCTGTCTCACAGCCAAGACTGTTTTCACGCGCTGAGACCTTTGCCCTCGAGCCTCGGGGCCCGCCACGGCGTAGAAGGCCTGGCCATACGGAGACACTCCGCCTGGCCTGACCAAGTCTGCAAGAAAGCCACTCTGCATGCGTGAGCGCATCAATTTTGTGTGAGAGCCCAAAACCCCCAGAAGCGGACGAGACCGTGACAGCCCAACACCCCTAGAAAAGCGGACGAGACCGTGACAGCCCAACACCCCTAGAAGCGGACGAGACCGTGACAGCCCAACACCCCTAGAAGCGGACGAGACCGTGACAGCCCAACACCCCTAGAAGCGGACGAGACCGCGACAGCCCAAAACCCCCAAAGCGGACGAGACTCGAGACCGTGACAGCCCAACACCCTTAGAAGCGGACGAGACCGTGACAGCCAAAAACCCCTAGAAGCGGACGAGACCGTGACAGCCTAGAAGCGGACGAGACCGCGACAGCCCCAGAACCCCCAAAGCGGACAAGACTCGAGACCGTGACAGCCCAACACCCCTGGAACACCCCTAGAAGCGGACGAGACCGCGACAGCCCAAAACCCCCAAAGCGGACGAGACTCGAGACCGTGACAGCCCAAAACCCCTAGAAGCGGACGAGACCGTGACAGCCCAAACCCCTAGAAGCGGCCATGACAGCCCAACAACACCCCTAGAAGCGGACGAGACCGCGCCCAAAGCGGACGAGACTCGAGACCGTGACAGCCCAAAACCCCTAGAAGCGGAGGAGACCGTGACAGCCCAACACCCCTAGAAGCGGACGAGACCGCGACAGCCCAACAACGAGACCGTGACAGCCCAAAACCCCTAGAAGCGGACGAGACCGTGACAGCCCAAAACCCCTAGAATATAGAGATCCCAAATGCCTCCCGTGGGGAAGCCTCCCGTTCCAAATTGGGAAACCATGGAAAACCACACATAAGGTAGTTGTGCAAATCACAGTTTAAACCACATGTGGCGCAGGCAAGGGGGGGGGGGGGTTCACGAGATGGTGGCACATGGAAAACAACAATATTTTGGTGGCGTTGGACGTTGTCTTAGTGGTTTTGATAAGGTTATTCCACTCTCTGTCAGTCCAAAGTTGAACTACCGTCTGGGGTACCATACGGCCTTTCGAAAAACACATAGCCTTGACAGTTACTCAGTAAGCAACACAGCAAGAGTTGCTGAGCTCTGAACACTCAAGAACAACACTCCAGAAGTAGAACTACATCAAAACGACAAGCCAAATCAACCTTTTCTGGACCGAAAAGTAGAAATAGCTTGTGGCAACAGCAGAAGGGTCACTGTGGTTTTCCAGGGATGAAAGCATGGTCTCTCAGCAATACAGCAGAGTCAACACAGAAGTACTGATCATGCTGCTGAGCTCTGAACACTCAAGAACAACACTCCAGAACTAGAACTATATCAAAACGACAAGCCAAATCAACTTTTCCTGGACCGAAAAGTGGAAATAGCTTGTGGCAACAGCAGAATGGCCGCTGTGGGCCTCAAGGGTCTGAGGCTTGAGGATGGCCCCCCTAGATTGGGGTGCTTCTAATTTCTTTAAGTAGGGTCGGGGGGGGAGGGGGGTGGGGGGTGGCTTATTAAAAGCAGTGCAACAGTGCATGGGATTTCCATCGACTGGGAACCCGCACTCCAAATCCCACTTGCGCTTCCGCGCCGCGCTCGGTAGCACAAGCGACCCCATCCATAGCACAAGTGCGCGCTTTGGCAACCTGTACTTGCGCCATGGATGTGGTCACTTGCGCTTCCGCGCCGCGCGCGGTAGCACAAGTGAGCTTTGGAGTACAGATTCAGGATTTGGCACGTGGCTGAAAACAGACTCTTTACAGTGAGGAATTTTGGTTGACTTGCGCTTACGCGCAGAGCGCGGAAGCACAAGTAGGTGAAAACGGACCATTTAGAACGAGGAATCTTGGTGGACTTGCGCTTACGCGCGGCGCGCGGAAGCACAAGTAGGTGAAAACGGACCATTTAGAACGAGGAATCTTGGTGGACTTGCGCTTACGTGCGGCGCGCGGAAGCACAAGTAGGTGAAAACGGACCATTTAGAACGAGGAATCTTGGTGGACTTGCGCTGACGCGCGGCGCGCGGAAGCACAAGTAGGTGAAAACGGACCATTTAGAACGAGGAATCTTGGTGGACTTGCGCTTACGTGCGGCGCGCGGAAGCACAAGTAGGTGAAAACGGACCATTTAGAACGAGGAATCTTGGTGGACTTGAGCTTACGCGCGGCGCGCAGAAGCACAAGTAGGTGAAAACAGATCATTTAGAACGAGGAATTTTGGTTGATCTGCGCTGGGATCACGAGGTTGCACTACCCGACACTTTGGAACGGGAGGCATTTGGGATCTTCAGATAGAAGCGGAAGAGACCGTGACAGCCCAACACCCCTAGAAGCGGACGAGACCGTGACAGCCCAAAACCCCTAGAAGCGGACGAGACCGTGACAGCCCAACACCCCTAGAAGCGGACGAGACCGTGACAGCCCAACACTCCTAGAAGCGGACGAGACCGTGACAGCCCAAAACCCCTAGAAGCGGACGAGACCCTGACAGCCCAAAACCCCTAGAAGCGGAAGAGACCGTGACAGCCCAACACCCCTAGAAGCGGACGAGACCGCGCCCAAAGCGGACGAGACTCGAGACCGTGACAGCCCAAAACCCCCAAGAAGCGGACGAGACCGTGACAGCCCAACACCCCTAGAAGCGAGACGTGAGCCCAACCCCCTAGTGTGACAGCCCAACACCCCTAGAAGCTTACCGAGACCGTGACAGCCAACACCCCTAGAAGCGGACGAGACCGTGACAGCCCAACACCCCTGAAGCCCAACACCCTTAGAAGCGGACGAGACCGTGACAGCCTAACACCCCTAGAAGCGTACGAGACCGTGACAGCCCAACACCCCTAGAAGCGGACGAGACCGTGACAGCCCAACACCCCTAGAAGCGGACGAGGCCGTGACAGCCCAAAACCCCTAGAAGCGGACGAGACCGTGACAGCCCAACACGACGAGACCGTGACAGCCCAACACCCCTAGAAGCGGACGAGACCGTGACAGCCCAAAACCCCGAGAAGCGGACGAGACCGTGACAGCCCAAAACCCCTACAAGCGGACGAGACCGTGACA